>VWYH01004650.1:486361-526258 GCA_013399365.1 Pampusana beccarii
TCCCCCAGAGGGTGCTGGACACTGGAACAGGCTCCCCAGGGAGGTGTCACGGCCCCAACCTGACAGTGTTCAAGAAGAGACTGGAGAACACCCTCAGACACACGGTGTGAACTGTGGGGTTGTCCTGTGCAGGGACAGGAGCTGGACTCCATGATCCTTGTGGGTCCCTTCCAGCTCAGGACTTTCTCTGATTCTATGATTCTATATACAGCTGCCTATAGGTGCATCTTAACTCCATCACGCTTGACCTTCGTTTTAGTGTGGGTTCCACAGCAGGCTGGTCTCCTTTCAGGTTCCAAGCAGTGGTTTGTGTTCAGGAAGCTTGGAAGTCTCCTCCATATTGCCAGGTTTGCATGCTGGGTAATTTGTGATGACTCCTCTCTACCAGACTGATGTTTTTAGCCTAATTTCAGGGAATCGTGTCTCAATATGGAACCCACACATAAATGCACTTCTAGAAGTAAGAAGTGCATGTTACTGGAAATAAGGTCTTTAAGAGTATAGAGGATGAGAGTCATGTAACTAATGCTTTATGATTTTTAATTTTCTGAGAATATAGTGCTAGACAGAGCTTCCCACCGTCTTTTCTATCTATAGAAAGTCATCAAGATCTGATGCTTTGATCTTGTGGAGGTGAGTGGTAACCTTCCCCTTATGCTGCTCAGGGGCCATGGAGAAGCTCAAGCCATTTTTTCATCTCTACTGCTTCCCACCTGGTGTATTCCTCCACACTCCTTGCCAGTCTGCTAATTACAGACTTCGAAGTGAATTGTGTAAAAAAACCTTCTATATTTCCAGATTGTTGTAACACAAAATGAGCAGAATTCTGTTAAAGTTTTTTGTGGGATGACAGTGTGCTGTTGAGCGTTCATCATAGTGATAACTCTAATAGATAATAACTAGTCTTCTAGAAATTATGTCTGTCAGACAGAGGTCCTCTATTGCCTTCTTGAAAACCTGGATTTTCTCAGCTCTGCTGTGTGCAGCCTCATAGTGCTGGTACCACAGCAAAACCGTGTATTTTTGCTATCTCAGGAGCTGGTGGTGAGTCCAAAAAATGCATATGGGTTTATGATACCACCTACATTGGGTAACTAAATATCGTCTAGCAGTACCTCTATTCTGGCTGCAGTGAGGACTTGGTCAACTAGCAAGACTTCCTGACTTCTCAGCTTGAAAGGTTGAGTTAGATGAGATCAGTCCTACCCGAAATGCTGACGTCTTCCTTCTCATTTTTTAATGATTTGCGGTTCAACTAAACAGCATTTTTGACTCAAGCTCTACTTTTTAGTCTGGCATGTGTTTCTACTCTGTACACAGTTGATGTAACAGCCTGGCACTCAAGGAGTTTCTATATTTACCCCTACGCTACTTGTGGATGTACTAGTAATAGCAAATTAACAAAATGAGTTCTAGAGGAGCAGAGGCTATAGACACACTCTGTATCTGGTGCTGCAGAGGTTTCTGTAGGTTTCATTGGAGTTTGGTGTGGCAGTGCCCTGGGGTGCAAGGAATGACTAACTCTCCTACGTAGGTGAGAAAACTGGAGCAATAAGTCTTTTTCTGCTTCCCAGGAAAGCATTGAAACTTCTTCCTAAGTCCCATTGACGTTGAACACTGAGATAAAATAGTGGTATTCCTGAAATGCTTAGAGCATCTTCAATGTTCTCGCAAAGCCCATATGCGTGGACTTAAGCAACGCTTTCAAAACTTATTAACCTTGTTTCCTAAGGTTATTCAGGAGTCTGAGTTCCCCTGGTTTTCATTGGGATTTTAAATTTAGGCATTAGCTGGTGCTAATTTCCACCCCCGTAGAGGCCCCTTGGTAAGAACAGGAGCTGCAGATGACCCTGTTAACTTGTTATTTTAGGTGTTTTCAGCCCTGAAATTCAGCTGAATAAGCCACTGTGCTGAAATCTTAAGGATACTATTAAATGGAGGCAGAGTGCAAATTATTACAGACTCCTTGGATTTATTTGTGATGCCAAGGATAGCAGTCGGATCTTCTATTTGATACCATTTAAGGTACCTCATGAGCAATAGAAATTCTCATGAGAGACAGAAGTTCCTAACAAATTGTGGCTGGCGTCTAAAAAGAAGTCAGTCGGTGTTGGAAAACCCTAATCGTATCTTCAAATGGTTAATAATGGAAACTAGAAACACCAGATGATATAGTTTACAATAAAACAGATCTGCCTGCACTGTTGTATCTGTCTGGCAGAAAGGAATAAATTTATTGCTTCAGACTCTTTGCTTGTTGTCACTGTCTTCTAAAATAGTTTTCAGTTATTGTGTATGCAAGTTGAAGGATACTTTCATTTATTATAGTTTGAGTGGTCTGATAAATATTTATGCAGGACCATTACTAGCATTTCCTTGAAACAAAATCAAGTAAAAATGAAAATGGTTTGTGATACATGATTTTTTTTTTGTCTCGCTTGTTTAATTTTATGAAAGCACGTAGGAGCTAGTGGGTAAATCTGGGCAGACTCACTTGTAGAATTGAATTTATTGTAGAGTTTCAAGGCATTAGTAGTACAGGTGTTCTTCATTCTCCTGGTGAGTGTAGGCAAATTTCATTGCCTGGAGCCGGTATTTTGGAGCCGCTTAATTATCCCAGGCTTCTAAACCCGGTTTTCAGAGTAACTTCAGGCCATACAGCCGCTCAGAACTGGAGATGCTCGGTCCTCAGCCTGGCCGCCGTGGATCTCCTGAGCAGCCTCTCTGGGCAGGAACGTGCCAGACGGGTCACAGACCACGGTCCTGGCCCGAATCTCATCTCTCATCCTCTGTCCGTGTCAGGAATGAATAAAGCATTCCTGGGAGCAGCTCTTTCTGAGTCTGGGGTACGGCATTATCCTTGTTCTGTCAGCTATCTCTAGCAGCTTTTAATAGTGCAAGCTTTCCTTCATTTATGATTACCAGTTTTAGAAAAGTAATTGTTAATATTTTGCTTTTCTCTTTAAAATTAGTTGTGGTGGAAAAACAGGTTTTTTTGATAAATTCTGTATCTGCATGTTCATAGTTTCCCTGCCATTTGTATCTGTAAATTCATAAAGGAACAAGGCTTATCGTACTCTCACTAGAGTGAATTTGTTTAACTTTTAATTTAATAATATGAGCCCTAAAACAGTCCATCAGCTTATGAAAATATTTACTTTAAAGGGCCCATCGTATCATTCTGACATACTTTCAAAGTTTCCTAAGTGAGGCCAGTCATGCAGAATTGTTCCATCCCCAGTGTTCAGCTCCCTTGGCTTTACACCTCATAAACCAGCTCACAATGTACAATTTTTATAGCTAGCTGCAATTTGCATGTTTTCCCTTCTTTGGAAAATGTTTAGAGTATCTCCTTTATTATTCAGGATGCTCCTGATGATAAAACATTTCGTCTTAATCTCCCAAGTGATTTATTTGTTAGTAAAGAAATGTGCGATTTGTTATTTCCTCTTGTCACCTTTATCAGCCTAGAGATCTGTTTCCAAGAGTATTTTGTATTATTGCATGTTCAGTTATTCTCTCCTTTAGCGTGTAAGCCCACAAGTCACTTCCACATTATTCTGTGCATATCGTCCATTAAATTATAGCCAGGTGCTCCTGCAGAAAGCTTATGCCCAAAGTGCCAGCTATGGGACCAAGCCACAAGACAGTCGGTTAGATGATACTAGAGGAAAATTAACTTCCAGTGTCTGGTGTTCAGTCTGAGCATCTGAGCACCGGCTTCGTCCTGGCATCGCTTCAGACCGTGATCTGCCTTCCCATGTGAGCAATTCATGGTGGTTCAGCAGAAACTGGAGAAAAATCTATTTTAGCTCTTCTAAGGCACCAATGGGAGCCCGGGGGCATTGAGAAGTGATGTTGTTAATGCAAAACTGCCGGCTTATGGGCACGTGGAGGGCAATACGAGCAGCCCTGTCCCCTTGGGATGTACAGAGGAGGATGTTTCGACAGTGTGTAAGATTACGTGGAGCCACTTCTGTTGTACTGCTTAATCCTTTCCTGACACACGTCCAAGAGAGAGGAACCTCCAATAAAATCGAGGGCACATCCTCATGTCTGACCCTTGCGACGGGTTGTATGGCTTTTTAGGGAGCAGTAGAACTGGACAGAGCGGAATAGGAATTTGTGGGGCTGGTTTGGGGCAGAGACAGGTAGTAACACTGGACTGATCCAAAATATAAATCTACATATCTCTTCCTCTGCTTCAGCACACAGGCACGCTCCGGAATTTACCGTGGAAGCTGGATTAAAGAGTACTTTTTATGAAGCTGTTTGCAGTTCAAGGACTACAAGTAATGGCAAATCAGGCACTTGCTTGGAAAGCTCTTCCGATCTCATTGCTAAATAATTGTGTCATATATTTTAAGGCTGTTTGGCTAATTTCAGTGTCAAAGTCTTGGAACTTGTCAGGTCTTTGCCAGCAAAGAAAATATAGAATGAAAAAATCCTTCCACTGTCAGATATTTTTCTGTTCATACGTACGTGTTTACCTGAAAATAGATGTTTGGAGATGAGCTTCTATACCTCACAGAACAGATTATTTTAATCCATAGTCTTCTGTTTAATGTAAACATCTTTATTACATTTTATACACTTATGGTGTCTTATTAGCATTGAAGTGTTGCCAATAAGAAATAACTGAGAGAAAGCCAAACGGAGTGCATGTGTGGAGGGAGTTTTCATCGCAGTTGGTTTGCATTAGGCGTTTGCAGTGGTACGTTTTTGTCTTTCTCAAGGCTATTCACTGGCATTGACCTGTTTTGTTCACAGCTAACAAAAGAGCGGTAGAGCCGTTCAGGTGTGGTTAGGAGTTTGTCACATCCTTCTCTTTTTCTGGGGACGTGTCGAGGACCGATCTGCAGGCTGTGTGCCTCCAGTGTTTTGCAGAGCACAGGGCAGGGACGCGGGGTGGAAAGCTGCGGGATCTCTCACTGTAATTAGGTGATCTGAGCGTTACGTTGGACACTTTACATGGGGCAGTGTTCGTCTCGTATGGCTTTGCTCCCCTGGTTAAATGTCTCGTGAAGGTTGGACATGAACGTGGTGCTCAGCTGGGTGAGGTGAGTCCTACCCCAGGTGATGAGATGCGGTCGGCTGAGTCCTGCTGGTGGTACCTGCCCTGTGCTTGGGCAGGCGTTGCTGCGGTGTCCTGTGGGAGCAGGGAGTGTGTGAACATGTGGGACTGTGCGGGGTTTCCTCTGTGTTCTCTGCATTGGGGGAACGAGAAAGAAAATGGGGAGTGTGGGTCTGCAGAGAGCTGTGGTACCCTCCAGTGCATCCCCCGTCTAAATGGTTGGTCAGGATGCTGTGGAGCTTACCTGCCCCTCCGTTTAGATGCACATGTTGACTTCTTGCTCTTTAATGTCTGTACCATGTTCTGAAGATGCTAACCACGCAATATCTTCGTAGCCAGCAACATCTCAACTTTGCTGCTCTCCCCCGCTGTTGATAGCCTGGTTACCACGACCCCCCTTTGAGAGGGTGGCAGCCTGAAGCTGTTTCTCTTAGGAAACTTTTTTTTTTTTTTCAGTTACATTGACGATATTTTCGTCTTGGAGTTGAGCAAAATGTGCTTGCTGTACATGTACGAGTGACAGTTCTCCGAGGTGATGGACCGGAGAGGTGGGCAGCTCCAGGGCGAAGGAGATACTGAGTTCTGGGTCTGACTCAAATTAAATGGCTGCTTTTGCCATTGAAAATCAGTTTTTAGTTATAAACCTGAGCTCTTGGCCATTAGCACTGATGAGTAATCATCCTGGTGACTATAAGGAGTGAAATTAAACTTTCTTGGTTTAATTTATGTCAGGACTAATTATGAAGAAGTGTTTACGTTGGCCTGAGAGTAATCTGATTGTATATGGTGTAAGGGAATAGACTGCTTTAGCTTATTGAATTTTTTGGTATAATGCTTATGGCCTCAAGTTGCACCGGGGGAGGTTTAGATTGGGTATTAGGAAAAAATTCTTCAGGGAGAGGGTTGTCAGGCATTGGAACAGGCTGCCCAGGGCAGTGGTGGAGTCACCATCCCTGGAGGGGTTTAAAAGGCATTTAGACGAGGTTCTTAGGGACATGGTTTAGTGCCAGAGTTAGGTTATGGTTTAGTGCCAGAGTTAGGTTATGGTTGGACTCGATGATCCTGAGGGTCTCTTCCAACTGAAACGATTCTATGATTGTTACAGAACTTGTTTAGAAACTCCTTATATAGAATTCAGTTAGCATAAGTAAGTTTGTTGAGACTGCAAGCTGTGAACTTTTGAACTTTCTGCCTCATTAAGCGAAAAAGGGCTCACAGTGGTTCAAGCTACTAGATAAGGGGAGCTTCTGATCGTGGATGGAGAGCTGCAACCCTGGAGATAAATAAGAGAATAGAACCATGAGAAACAAGAATGTTTTGGTTATTGCCAAGGACTTGTTTTTTCCCAACTGCAGGTGCAAAATGCCAAGTAAAGGTTAGGACTTGGGCTGACATCTGGCCTGGCTGGTGAAAGACAAACAACTACCTGCAGAGATAAGAAGTACCCCGCTTGAAGGGATCCAGTGAAAAATGGGGAAAGCCCAGACTGATTTTACAGTTGGCCTGAATTGATGTGTGAGGGATGGGAAGCTTAGATTGTAAAAGTATAATTGCCCAAAGGTTTTTTGGCTGGGGTCCCTCTTCTGGAGGCACCCAGCTCGAGCTGCTCGACTCTGTACCTTACAAATAAATCATTTATTTAAGAAGAGTTTCTGGAATCCATGCCAGAGTTGCTGCCTTGGGATATTCAGAGGGAAGAAAGCTCCCTTACAATGCTTTCAATAGCTTCCACAATGTGATGGCGAGATTTGCACATCTTTCACAATGGAAGCCGTCGCTTTTTCAGTTTTACTGAAATTTGCGTAGCAAATTCATTTCAGATTTTTAAATCATGTGAGCTCATAATTATTTGAGGATTTTTCCTCTTTATTTGAAAGTTTTACTGAGGATTCCTAATCTGGAAATGTAACTTTACACACGGGTCATTAAAAATAGTTTTGCTTCTCACCACTGGTTCAGTTTCTAAGGTAAAGATTTTGCAAAAAGAAAAAAAAATGAGGCCTGTGAATCACTTAAATTTTGAATAACTTTTTTTCCCAAAAGCTTTATGTTTATGAGAGAATAACTATGGGATTTAATTAAATTTGCTAGAAAATTTCACAGTCCCAGAACACCTTTCATCTAAAGTACACAAATTATTTTTCACATTTTAATGAAGGAAACTCTTTGATGTACAGCGTTTATGTAGTTTCCCATTTTACTGAAAGGGTGTGAGAGGTGCAGGTGAGTTAATAGTTTGATTCTTTTTCTTTGGGAGAGGGGAATGACAATGTAGAAATGCATTGGAAGCAGTGGGAACTTGAGGTGTTCATCATCTCTGTGATGGAGCTGGGCTTGGCCATCGCGTACGGTGGTGGATGGGACAGATTTTCCCTATTTCCAGCACATCTTTTCACGGGAGACCACCCTTCTTACACGGTTCAGGTTCTTGGAGTTGTTTTTAGAAGGACTGGGTTTTATTGGTTCTTCTTGAAATGGTCTTTAAGGATGAATTGGTTGGTTCTGTACTACTTCTGTTGGCTATATTAGGTAAGGTTTTTTACTTTGCCTTAATTACCATTAATCAGTAACTCTTGGGTGATTGCAGATTGCAGTCCAAGCCACCACCAGTGCTTAATGCAGCTGCCTCTGGGATGATAACCTCATATTTTACCATCACGGGGATGGGGCAGCCTCCCATTAGCCATTTGCTAATGAGATGAGGTACTTTTTGCAAGCGTGTGGCTCCTTTGCATCCTAGTGTGGCTCTGCCGTTAATGAGATATCTTCCCTTTAGGAACATGTTGTTCAGTGTGGGCAGCAAACAGCTTCCGAGGTGCAAAGTGTCCTTCTGGAGAAAGGCAAAATAATCAGAAAGGGAGGACTGTGCCTACGGTGACATTTGGAGAGGAAATGGGGACTGTTTATGAGGAAGGAACAGGACTGACATTTAGCTGTGCTGGCTAAAGGGTAAATGGTAAAATCTGTTTAATAAACCTGACCTAATGAATTTAGGACTGCTGACTCTAGAGTTTGGCCCCCCATCAATTTATTATCAAAACCCATTGCCGCTTCCCTCCAAAGATGGAAGGTAATATCCTAATTATACCTGAATTATCTGAACTGTAAGGATTGAAATTATTGATGCTGGAAGTGGAAAAAACGTATTCTGCTGGTGGAGGTTGCTGGCTGTAGCCATCGCGGCACTGCCAAGTGCTGCATTCCTATATCGTCAGGAGCACAGAAGGGTTCGTGTTGTCTTTGTGTAAACATATCAGTATTTAAAACTTTTTGCATATGTTTCAGCTCTTTAATGGGGATTTCCTTTAATTGCTTAATCTTTCATAATGAACATTAATCTGTCACTGGCAAAGATAAAATCCAGCTAATTCTCAGAAAATCTGTTTCTCTGTACCCACAAATTAAAAGTCTTCTGGTCCCAGTTGGAAGCTCCGTGTAGACGTTAAACGTGATCAGATAGAACCATGTGGTCACAGGGAGGGTAACCGGGTTGCTTTACGCTGTCGGTCGTAATCTAATCCACTTTGACAAGAGGGTTTGGACTCTCCTGGAAAGTCCCTGGAGGGATGGGAACCTCTGGCAGAGGAGCTGTGATCCCCCTTCCCCAGTCACCTGGATCCAGGAGGTACCGTCTTCCCCAGCAGGGTTCCTAAAGGGCTGATCTACACAGAAAACGAACAATAACTAACAGCTTTTGCTGTAGTAACTTGAATCCCATCTTTTCAGTAAAATAAGGCTGTGATTCCCATCTCCCTTTAAACCTGACATGTATCTGTTCTGGCCATAACAGAGGCAGCCCAGCCCATTCCTGGCACTGACTGGTGTTTCCTACCACCTCACCGCAGTGACTCTGATTTTTCACATAGCCACTTGGTGAGCCAGTTCAGGAGGACAATGACAGAAGAAAATATGTGTATATATATACATATATAAAAAAAATTTAATTTTTTTTTAATTTTTTTTTTTTATTTTTTGAGAAAGAGAGTGACAGTTCCTTGATTGGATTTATGGGCCCTGCAAACACTGGCCATTCTGGTGGAGGTAGAGGAGGGAGGTCAGTTACAAAGACAAGGGTTGGGTTGCCTTTTTGATGCTCGTGACCCTGTGGGTTTGAGAGCATCCATGCACGGAGCTGCAGTGGTATAACTCATGTCATTAGGATTCTTACTGAGCCACATATAGACATTTACAACTTGTCCATATAGGAAATTTGTAATTCCCTGTTCTGCAGATGTTGCTTGATGGAGAGTCATCCTGATTTTAGCAGGAGGGAGGAATGCCTTGGAAATAGCACGTGTCGAGAGCTACTGCTTTGTCTCAGTTTTGGCGTGGAAGAGCAGCTGTGATGGAGCGAGCGGGATGTCTGCTACCACGGGGATTCGCTGTGTTAGCTGATTAGGATGCTTATTTGCTACGTGGTGTTTATGGTGTGGGCCCCTGAGCCTCGAGCTGAAATTGCAAGTCAGAGCAACTATCAGATGGATAAAACTGCTTACTCCATGTTACAGAGAGAGATAAAATCCCTCTGGCAGTACGACTAACCTTTTCATGCCTCACTTTACCTGTCTGTACAATAAGTCTAATGATCATCACATTGTCAAAGGCATTTTTGTGCCAGTTGTGATGCTCGCATGATTAATGGCTTTAAAATGCTATGAGCGATTTTGATTGAAACATGTATCAAAATGCATTGCAGCGGATGTGTGTAAGGCAATCACTTGGTATTTGGAGTTGGAGGGTGTTAAAGGAGAAGTCCCTTCGGGAGTCGATTCTTCCCAGTCTAATCTCCAAGGAGAACTCTAGTATCGCAGTGACCTATTTAAGCTAGTACATTTATTCCAAATAATTAACTGCAGAAATGTTACACTGACTGCACTGTACATACCCAACAGCCGTGTGCTCAGGTTGCCTGATTGTTCCTTTCTGCCTTCTGGGGCTGAGCGATGCTCCGAAACCTGGCTTACCGCAGTGCCGGGTGGAAGCACAATAGAAAATGAATTTCAGGATTATATGAGATGAATCCTTACTCTTGCTCCTGCCTGCCATAGCCTCTGTGCCTCCCTTCGGCCTGGCCAAGGGGTTGGCTGTAGCTCTATGCTGTGGGTAGCCCTATTATGCATCATTTTAAGCGGGTTAAAAATGCAGCTACAGTATTTTTTTTAGCCGCGGTTGCTGTTTGTGGAGCTGATGGCCAGAGGTGGAAAGGGCTGCTGGACGTTCCCCTTGGTAAATATTCCTTGTAAGAAATAATGCGGGACTGTTTTGGTGGAGTTGGGAATTTTTTTTGGAAGAGTTGTGCTCCTGCCTTTCAGGTGCTGTGAGGAATAAGCCACATAGTTACGGGGCAGTTGATGCAGAACGCACCTGAAATGTGCTGCCCCTGCATCCTCACATCTATGGGTGCTTCTCTCTCCATTTACCTTAATAAATAGTTTTGGCAGCTACTAGCTAACCTGCCCGCTTAGAGTAATTGCCATGTCAGTAAGGAGCCCTGCCATGGTGTCCTTCTTTTAAATCCCGTACGAGGTTCACCGGAGAGGTGACAGGAATTAATCTGAGCAACTAATGCCGGTTTTTGGGCTTGTGGCCAGGCGGTTCGAGGCAGCCCGCGGAAGCCGGGGGAGCAGATTAATGCTGCCTGCGCCACGTGATGTTTTGGCTCGAAAATGTGCTGAAGGGACGCGTTTAGCGTGGCTTCGCTGCCTTGCCAAATCGTTTGCTGTGTTATGTGGCATAAAAGACGATAGAGTTCTTTTAGGGAAGGATGCTCTGCTGTCTCATATTCCTCACATTTTTCCGCTCCGTTTCAGTAGCTATTGACTTCTACTCCGCAATCAGAGCTGCAGATCTCTTTTCTTTCATGTGATACTGTTTTTGTTGCATTTTTTTTTCCCTTCAGTGTGTGAAGTGTCTTCCCAGTACAATCTAAATGTAAAGCTACTCCCCATCAAACCCCATTGTCTCCACATTGCAGTTCTTTGACTCCAGAACCATTATTTTTTTTTTTTTTCCCCAGTTTTTCACTAATCTGGAGCTAAACCTTCCTAAAGATTTCAAGAATCTGTTACTTATTGTGGCTGGGAATAATTTCACATGCCAGTGTCACAGCCTGGCCTGTCTATAGGGTCAGGGCTTGGTAGTGCAGAAGAGGAGTTTTTATTTAATGGAAGTGCCTAAGGACAAGGCAAACACAAAGATTAGTGATGCTACAACCTTGGTTGAGTTGCTTGATGTCACTGAAGTTAATTTATTTTTTGAATTATGTGTTCTGAAGATATGGAAGCCTTGGGATGGAAGATATTACAAAGACTTTAAAGAATTATTAAACTGCATGGCAATAAAATGTCTTTCCCTGCCCCTAATCATTCATATATTGTCCTTTATTTTTTTTTTTCTGTGAAAATGGCTTTGTGTTTCTGATCAGTCGGTAAGGATGTAGGTCTCCAGGTACCGATATTGCTAACGGTGATAAGCAAAGTCAACACAGGGAGGGAACGTGTGCTGAGGGTAATGTTCCCTGGTCCTTGTCACCAGCCTCCGTTTTGACTTTTTCATTTGTGGTGGCGATGAGTGATGTTAAGAGCGTCTCCTGGGCAACATAGCGCCTGTGTGGTGTGATTTATGGACCGCTCTTTTAGAGAAGCAGCAATATTCTGCTTCGTTCTGGAGAGAGCTTTAAAAACGTACGCAAGTTGGGAAAATATTATCTGTCTTTTAAAAACAAGATTCATGAACAGATGTATATATCTGTTCTGTCACCGTACAGATGGGCAGAAAATGTTTAGTTGTCATGGCAGCGAAAGGTACAGTATTGCAGATGAAAAAGAAATATATATATATAAAAAGTACTGTCCTGCCAGTTGTTATGCCATGGCAGCAGCTGCTGAATTTGAGTTTTATTGTCCTGAAACTTCGACTCAAAATCCTCCAGACCATCAGCAGCAATATCTGTGTCCTGTAACCTCCCTGCAATTTGCTTTCAGAGCTCAACCTTGGGAGGCATTGGTGTTTTCATCTCTAGTTATTTATTTAGAGTTTCTCTCTTGAGTGGAAACTGGGCAGTAAGCAGTAGATGGATATCTCTGTTCTCATGAACAAACATTATCATTATTAATAATTATTATTATAAATTAATATTAATATTTCTATTTTGTTGTTAATCGAGATTTCCATATTGGTGAGCACGATGTATTACACCCTTGAAATCAGGGTGGAATAGGAACTATTTAGGCCGTAATGAAAATGCCTGTATGTCTGTATATAAAATGAGCAGAACTATCTACATGTTTAGACCAAACTAAAACAGATACAGTATCCTTTGTAATATATTACATAGTTTTTGCTGGATAATATTGACAATATTTTGTACATCTCCCATTTTGCTGCCTTGATTTTTATTTTCTCCGCTGCAGATACTTGGAAATAAAACCATAAAACTTTTTTGGTGGCTGTTAATTTCCCTTTGTGCTCTCCCAGGCGCGATGTGGCGGAGCGGCTGTAGATTACCACGCTGCATGGCCGTGTTTTACTTCTCCCTTCAACTGCTTAATTAAATTCACAGAGAAATACTGTAGCGTATTTGTATTATTCATCGGGATACCCTGCTCTGAAAAAAACGGTCCGTGGAGATGAAATGAGCCGATTCAGAGGGCTGTGGTGGTGGTGGCTGGGAGAGCGCGGGGTCGTGCTGAGCCCCAAGGGCTCAGGCCGTGGCAAGGATGGACTTTGAGGGTGGCTTTGGTCCCACCACAACGTCCAAAATGGGACCCGTTGGGTCCGCACCCCTGCCAGCACAGGGTGCTGCTGTTTCGCTGGGGTCACAGGTAGGAGGTGTGCTCTACTACGAGCAGGAATTACAATATTTGCAAGTGGATGCTTGAAGGGATAGTAGCAACTAATTGTCTATAGTAAACTCAGAGCCATCATCAAATTGTTTCTACTGCCATGTCTTGCTGGATGGTTTTAGACTGTTTTTTAAGTTGTTTTCCGAAGAAGACAAGTGAGAGTTTTATCTTCCACCTGACTTGGAGGTGCTGGTACCTGTTGTCTGCTCTGCGTTCTGTGTAATGTTGCGAATGTTTAGGGTGCATCCGTTTGGTTACTACAAATGAGGTGTAGCCATTTCCATTTAAATGACCTTTTTTTTTTTTTCCTTAGCTGCTTGAAGCGGTGTTTCATTTTTGGAATAAATAAACAGAGTGCCAGGCCCTCTGAAGGTCAAAACTGTTTACAGAGCTCTTCCCTGCTTGGCTTTTGTCTTCTCAAAAAAATACAAAAAAAACCAAACTGGGATTTCTGGGATTTCAGGATTAGTTAATGTATTTACTCAGCCTTTAAAAGGTAATTTTCATGGGATAGAGAGATCTTGTTTACAATGTGTATAAAAAGATTAAAAGGAATTAATTTAATTGTGCTCGAATATTAAGTAATCTCCTGCCTTCTGTCTGTCAGACCTTCAGCTGTGTTGCACTTTCTATTTCTACTTCTTCTTAATCTTCAATTAACTAGAAAGCTTTCTCCCATTTTTTAGTTCCTGTCTCTTATTCCCTTCCAAAGCCTTCTCTAGCAAATTCATACATACCCCGGTATATCCCCTCCACTTGTCTTATCAGTCACGGTCCTTCTCACTGTCCCTGCAACCAGCATGGGGCCCTGATGCAGCTAAGTGCTTTTAACCCGGTGAAACCAGTGGGATTTAAATATCCGTCTGAGTGCTTTGGAATGGGATTAGCTTTTCTGAACTCAGGCCTTTATGAAAGCAATGTTTCAGTCTCCGTCTACAGTTGCGTAGATGGAGAGCTGAGGCTCAGAGAGGAGGCTCCATGGGGAAGAAAGATGCGCTTGCAATCAGCTTGGAAACGCCAGATATTGAGGAGCCTTCTCTCGGTGTGGTTTAGACTTTTAAATTCCTCTGTAAATCCGAACTGCTGTTGCCAGAGTTCAAATCCAGTGCTGGGTCTGTCTGCTCCTCTTCACCAGCACAATCCCATTCCTACCCATGGAAGAGGTGACTGGGCATGGAGGAAGAAGCTGATGGCCAGCCTCACCATGGTGTAAATGCCAGTGTTTTAATTTACGTCACCTAACAAGAAAATGTCCTTACTGGGGATGATTTCTCTTTCTCATGTCATCTCCTCGTCCTTTCACAGCTGCTGTTTGTTTCTTCTCTTTCCTTTGCATGATCCTTCAGTCTTCACTCCTGGTATACAGGGGGCCAGCACTGTGATGTCTCCTGCCTTTGCTCACAAAACGAGTCCAGCAAATCTTTGCATTGAATTGCTGCCAGACCCTTGCAGCAGTTGTCTCTTGCAGTGATCTCTTTCTGTCTTCTCCTATATGGCTGCAGGATTTTCTTTCCAGGGGTAGCAGATGGAGTGGTGGCTCCTACTGAACGGGTCTTGCCCTGCTCAGGTCCAGGGTCTCCTCTTGCTTTTATTAACCTCAGCCTTATCATGTTGTTGGTGTTCTTCAAGGTAACCAATGTAAAGAAGGAGCACAAGTGACACTGAAAGTCAGATTTCCTAAATAGTTTTGTTTTTTTTTTTGGTAGGTTTGAAAATCCAACCTCGTTTCTATATGAGCAGTAAGGCCAAGAGCCACAAGAATGCCGATGTCCTCATGCTTTCCTACATGCCTAATTTTGAGTGTCTCTCGGTCAGAATTTGTATTTGAACTTACTAGGGCTAAATACTTCACTAAGCATAATCCCAATTTTGCCCAGCAGTAGCTTCACGTGCTCAACCTCTCTCAGTGTCAGGGTTCCCCCGGTGGAACACGGTTCATTTTTCGGAGGTGTCTGCTGCGGCTCTCGCTCCGTTTGAAGTGCGGCAGACTTCAGAAGTACGCCAGCTAGACAACTTCAGCTGTTATTTTTCTCTCCGGGTGAGTATTACTCGTGTGGTCGTTGGGTCTGATCTTACGGGTACGTGCTAGAGCTCACTACCTTCTTAAAAACGCGCGTGCGGCATGGGAAGATTCATGGATATGAGCCCTCGCTAGTTCACAACCGGTAAATGAGCTAATGATGATACATCTTCCCCTCCCTGCTGCACTCAGAATTTTTATTACAAGGCCAGTGTCATTTGTTTTCATCTCTTGCAGATCCTCCCTACGTCCTTCCCCATCCTAATCATTTCCCCTGAAAAACACCTACTGCAGTGACCTCCATTTGACTACGAAATTGAAGCACTAATCAGCAGGGCTGGTCTCCGGGAGGTTTTGTAAGTGTTGTGTAGTGCAGACCCCTTTCTAGCTACCTTAGACCCCAAAAAGCCAACACGTACATTTTTAAACAGTACAGAGCCAGATATTTCCTTATATGTGAACTTTTGTCTCAGCATCAATGTCCCTTCTTAAAAGTAAATTCGAGGAGACAATTTGAGTGTAGCTGTTCGCAAAGTGCGAAGTTCACCATTAGTTTAACCCACCACCCTCCAGGCTAATAGAAATTGTGCGAGGTTAAACATGTTTAAACACAGCGCTTCCCAGGAGCAGCCTGCATGGTCGTTTCTTTGTGAAAATTTTAATTATGGATCTTGGTGTCCTCCAGTTCTGCCTGTATAGTGAGCCCTGTCATGAGTGTCTGCAGTATGAATGGCACTTCCACATGCCAATGGCACACAAAGTAGTCGTAAATTACTATTTTAATGTCAGATGCTTGGATGTGCATAGCTCCTGTTTCGACTCGGAGCCAGGATGTGAACATTGGAGTGCATGCCTCAGTGGAGAGAGATTTTCTGAATTTTGGAAGGTGACTTGCAAAGGTCATGCTCTTATCTAAAGAAATGGATTTAATCTGAATTGTGAAAAGGACAAATGCGTGTCTGCATTATGTATTTATTACTTAATGTCAAGAAGTGAATTATGGGTTTGGCAGATCTGTGTAATAGATGTCCGTAAGAGATTCTGGCAGCTTAAGCTGAATGAAAGAGCAGATTTGTGGACTAACATGTCTGAAAAAGGAATTATGTTTTGACTTTGTGCAAGATTTGTTAAAATATATTTTTATTCTGTTTTGGTAGTGGTACATGACTAATACATTGGATAAGTGCATGTGTGGGTGTACAGAAGCCTGCTAAATGGTGGGGTTTTTTAACAGAAATAATTCAGTTCCTGACTTTTTTGAGTGCTTGATGAAGTCATAAAAATCAGTGATCGGAATTGCCTCGACCTCACAGGTCATTTTGTGCTCTTCCAGACCCATTGCGTTATTACCTTGGGCCCTCATTTTACATTTCCCAAACGTGGGGGCTTTTTCCGTTCACACTGCAAGATTTTTATTAATGCAGGGACATGTGACTGTGTTTGGACAGAGGGTGAAAATCCACAGTACTTTCTGTTATAAATACTTTTGGATGCTCAGAGTTTTCCTGCCCGGCCCATCATGGGAAGCCTTCTCCTCCTCCATCATGAGAGGCCTTCTCCTTCCCCCTTCTCAGCCTCGGCCTTGGGGTGACTTTGTGCCCAGATACCTGCTCCCCGTTCCCACTGCACAGGCCGAACTACTTAATGGGTGTTTCCTTTTTGCCTCCCAGCCTCATCATGACTTCAGTGACGTCCGAGTGTCTGGCGCGGTGACAAATAATCCCTTTCACACGCCACTAGTTCAGAGAGCCGCAGCTGAATCCTGACGTGTCCCTGGGCTCTCCCTAAGACCGTGTTTCTAGCTGCAGTTCATGCATTCTTTTAAATAATTGTATTTTTAGCACATTGGAGGGCCTCCCCCCCACCCCCCCCCACCTTGTCTTCATACCTAATTAGTCATTCCTTAAGTAAATACCATGGTACCTCCCAAATTATTTGCACCATGAGGGAATGTGGTTCTCTGTCTCCTGAATATGATCCGTTTTGTGCTGCGTGGGAATGATGGATTTGTCTCACAGATAAATTTACTGGAACATTTTTCATAACTGTTTAGCTTGGGGCATGTTTATGTTTTGAATCATATCTCACATTTTTGGAGATTTCTGGTTTTTTGGAGACTGCCACTGTCTCATTCCTTGAGGAGGGACTGGGTGGAGTTTCTTAGTGTTTCTCCTGATGGTCTCCTTAGTCTTTCGAGGGTACCGTTCTCCCTGTTTGAGCTACCTATTTCAAGTATTCCAGCAATGCTGTATAATTTGGTAGCTTCTCGGTACCTTCAGTTGACTGCCAGTTTCTAAACTTGAAAAATGACATATGTCAGGTTTTAATGTCCTTCATATGTCTCATAGTTTGTGCATATGTATTTAACTCTCGATGTTGTTCTCCGGATTTAGCTGGAAGCCAATGCTCACCATGAGATAAAGGTAATCAAATGATGAAGCTGTAGTCACACTCTGAACTCCTAATTTAATGAAAAAATCACCCGAACGATGAAGCATGTAATTATGCTGATTTTCATGACATTTAGGTCACAAATGGATTCTTCTTTGTGTACAGATGACATCAATTAAACTTGTTACAGCTTTCTGTTAAGTCATGGATTTGGCAATGCTTTTATATTAAGTGGGCATTAATTCTTGCTAAATTGTGAAATGGGTCTTTCAGTAGTACTTCTTCCATCCAGAAAAATACCTGGAGAGATCCTTCTTTGTCCTAATGCCAGAAGAAGATTGTACCGTGGAAATATCCTTCTACTGGGAATTTATCATCTTGGGGAATATGTCTTTTGAGCTTAAAAAAAAAAAAAAAATCAACTGATTTGATTTTCCATTTCCATGAAAGTATGGATTTATATGGAATATCTATAATGTTAATGTCTGTATTTTTGAAGGAAGACAGCTATGAAAACTGTAGTTCTTTACTTTTACCCCAAAAGTCTGGCAGAGCAGCAGAGATGCCGAGTTCTCCAGGCTAATCAGAGCGGTTCATCATTAACGTCCAGAATGAACAGGGCAATGCTGCCCAGTTTCTATGCTAAAGCAGATCTGTTTTCTCTACTGAAAAGGTGGGGTAGGTGGCTAATGTGAGCGCTGAAACGGGAGTGAGTTCGCAGACAAATACTGTCCAGGCCGTTTCTTGGCAAATTCATGTTACAGATGCGTAGATCCTGCCACCATAGGGTAAGAATTGTGCAAGTAAATCGAAAACCAAAGTCCAGCTGAGACTGGGAGGAGAGTAAGGAACCATGTGCCTGATGTCTCCTTGCTCTTAGGTGGGTAGTTTTCCCCTTGAAATACCTTAGCACTTTTGAAGAAATTACTATTTCTATAGAATGCACTGCATACAGAATATGTAAACGGATAGTATGTATATATAAATTTTATATATGTGTGAATTAATCTGTGCAAATTGCATAGTAGTGATTTTCTTGAGGTTCTTTATAAATCTCACTAGGAGAAACTGTTTTGTTTTTTTTTTTTCCACTTCAGTGTCATGTTTTGAACTTAACTCCTTCCCCTGCTGTGTTATTATTCTTTGATATTTCATTAATTCTGACTAAATTTTGTTGGCTGAATGATAAGCATGGTTCTTACTTCTGCAGAAATGCTAATAAAGGATGGCATGCCGTATTTGGTATTTTTATTGAATTTAATTAATAACAAAGTGAGTTAATCAGGTAACATTCACCTTGAACTTTTTCCTTTAAAGGGAGTTAATTTCTCATCTCTTGCATTTTTGTATTAGGTCGAAAATTTCAAAGTACATTCTGGCAGCTACATTTGAATATCTTTGTAGAGTCTAGTTAAATATTCTGTTTATAAGCACTGCTGCTTAGTGATCTAATGAGCACAATACCAGTCTCTTGCCGTATTATATCTCTCTGTTTCTTTACAGTCAGGAAATGCATCTGAATTCATTCAGCATGTAAAGTTCTCGTCACTTGGTGTTATTTAATATGATAAGAAATCAGTTTTTAAAAAAGACTTAAGTGCATGCCAAATTATCATTTTTAAGTTCGAGTCCTTATATTTTGTACTCTGAAGAAACCCTTCATTTTAGGGCATTAAGTAGAAAATCAGATCAGTGCTGTAAAATAATGTCAGTATTTCACAGCTCTGTGCTAGTTTATATTGTAGGGTAGTGCGTATGCAAAAGTATTCACTTTTTTCCATAATGGAGTAACCGAATGTGGATTTTATTGGAGTGTTGCCAGCCTCAGCTGATTTTCTGTGTGAAGTATCAGGACAAAAGAAACTCCTTAAAATAGATATTCAGAACATGGTGTTATGGGCGCAATTCATAAAGCTGCAGGAATGATTTCAAGAAGAAAAAGTAAGGCTGTGTAAAATTACATTATAAATCTCAAGCCAGGGGAAGAGGAGGTGGAGGAAGATGTCAGAAGCATAAAGAAACTACCCTGGTCTTCAGGGAGAGAAATGTTAATCCAACACTCAGTGTCTTTGAAAACTTCACCCTTTGGTATTCATATACTTATGACTGTGCCTGGAATATTGTGCACTGAAAGTACATTGAAAGAGTATGGTTAGGGTTGCAAAATGAAAAAATGAATCAGAACTTGGGGAAATGCGTGTGCGATTCTAGTCTGTCTCCTCTCCGTTTGCATTAGTTATAGTATTCTTGCTCATTCAAAGCACAGTTTCTTGGGGACTGTTCGTTATTTTACTTGCCCCTTGTCATTCACAGTTTTTTTAACATTCTTGAGAATCTTCTCCAACAGGATGGATACCATTAAATTTAACTGGGGTTCCTTTGATGCTCTTCACTCCTCACTGTGTCTTGCTTTCTTTTCATTGCAACCCTAATTGGCCGTGGATTCAGGCCTAGGTGGAGACTTGCAAGTGTAGACGTGTGGGCTTGACATCAGGGGTTTCTGAGTATGAACCTGCATTTATTCAGCTGAAGAGCTAGCAGGATATTTCCTGTGCCCAGCATTGCCTACCCGGTCTCCTCCTAGAGCTGCAGAGGAGTATTGGTCCGTGCATAATTTCTGTCACATCTGTCAGTCCCTTGAGGATGTCTCAGACGCACCAAGAAACCTCAAATGGCGCGAGATGCCAGTGTGGAAGGAACTGATTTTGTAGACGTTCATTGAGCATGAGGGGAGCGTAGGTGTTTGGCTTACATGGAGACACCTACATTTGGGAATCTGAATCTAGAGACTTGGACTCCATCCCTGATGTTAATGTTATTAACACATTGCAGATGGAAGCAGAGGCCCCAAAAAATGAACAGAAAAAATACAGATATTTTAAGGGCTGATTTTTTTAGAAAAATAGTGCACTCTGCATTTCAAAGCACATGAGAAAATTGCAAAAACTTTTAGACTGGGATGTCCTCTAGCCAGTCCTCTTGCTCCTGTCTGGTCTAACCTCAACAATAGATCCGTTAGCTCCAGGCCTTGTCCAAATTGGTTGAGAAAACGCCTCTGAGCAGCCTGTTCTGGTGCTTAACGACACTCGTGGCTGTGAGTTTTCACTTATGTCTAACAGGAGTTTCTTTTGCTGCAACTCGTGGCTCTTTCCTCTGTGTGCTCTGTCTCTACAGCCTCTTTAGGTGGGGGAAGACTGCAGTGAGGTCACCTCTGCCACCATTAACCTTTTCTTTCCAATCTAAACAAAATTGTGTCCAGTTCTGGGCCCCTCAGTTCAAGGACAGGGAACTGCTGGAGAGAGTCCAGTGTAGGGCAACAAAGATGATGAAGGGAGTGGAGCATCTCCTGTGTGAGGAAAGGCTGAGGGAGCTGGGTCTCTTTAGTTTGGAGAAGAGGAGACTGAGGGGTGACTTTATTAGTGTTTATAAAAATATAAAGGGGGAGTGTCACGAGGATGGAGCCAGGCTCTTCTTGGTGACAACCAATGATAGGACAAGGGGCAATGGGTATAAACTGGAACACCAGAGGTTCCACTTAAATATGAGAAGAAACTTCTTCTCAGTGAGGATGACAGAACACTGGAACAGGCTGCCCAGGGAGGTTGTGGAGTCTCCTTCTCTGCAGCCATTCAAACCCGCCTGGACACCTTCCTGTGTAACCTCATCTGGGTGTTCCTGCTTCGGCAGGGGGATTGGACTGGATGAGCTTTTGAGGTCCCTTCCAATCCCTAGCATACTGTGATACTGTGAAACCCGGTCCCTTCATCTTCTCACAAATCATATGCGTGGGTCTCCTGACACTCTTACTGGATAGGCACCAGTTTGTCATTAGCTCCTCACACTGGGGAGTCTAAAACTGGACCTGCCATCCAGATATGACCTCCCTCCCATTGCTCTGCTGGCTGCCCTGTGGTGGTGCCACCATCATCAGTGCATGGACACACCGCTGGCTCACACCCAGTTTGTTGCCCACCATGACTTTTTCTCCCAAGCTGCTCGCACTGGTCCCCAGCCTGTACTGATGCATCGTGCACCCCAGTGCAGGACTTGACTTGGGTCTTCATTGGAGTTTTGAGTGGTTCTCGTCAACCACATTCGTGTCAGCTGATCTTCCATCTTATTGTGATGCCTCTGAAGAGTAACCTGCTCTCCACAATAACTGTTGCTCCTCCTAAACTGGTGTCATTTGTGAAACTTGCCGAGGGTGTTTTTTATCCTACCACTGGGGTTGTGTTTGAACAGCAACGGCCCAGGTCCTGTCCTTTCAGGGACACTAGTCATGATGAACACATGGATGTGTCATGAGCTAGGGACATTTTGAACTACGGACTTTTATTATTTGAGCCCAGCAGCAGTCCAGCCAGTCACTCATCCACTTTGTACTCCACCTACCCACTCCAGATCCCTTAAACTGGGCTACAGGGACTATGGGAATCCTTTGCTAAAGTAGAGCTTTGATTCGTTCATGGTAAATCCGCTGTCAATACAACCACCTATGACTGTAGCTTTCTTCCAGTTTAAAGAGAGCTCCATCCACCTCCTCTTTTTCTAGAGGACAGTCTGTTGTGGATGCCCACCATGGTGCCTCCATGCTGATCCAGCACCTCAGCAGCCTGGACCAAGTTCCCCAGTGACTCCGGTTACCTCTGTACCTGCCTGACACTTCTGATCCCTTCCCCAGTGCAAATCATGGAAATGCTATGGCATGTCACAGAAAAGGTCCTTGTTTGGTGGGGTTTTTTTTAACGTTTAAGAATATTTTTCACTGACGCAATTCTTGAACATGGTATTAATTTAGGTTGAAATACAGAGAACGGTTGAGTTGAAGGCAGGTATGTGGTACAGAAGGTTTTTTCAAAAAATGTTTAGTGATAGGGAAAACTTTCAAACAAACGAAGAGAGATATTTCTGAAATGGATTTCTAGCAATTGTAGTGTCACTGCTACAGCCCAACTTCTTTATCCAAGCTAATAAAACATGTGTGTATAAAATTAGATGTGTACGCTTAGTTTATGATATGCCGGGAATGCCAAGTGTGAGGACTTCCAGTTTTGCAAATTGGCTGTTTCCCTAAGTTATGTATAGAAATAAATGATTGCTATGAAATGTAATGATTGCAAAGGGAAAGCAGGCAGGGTTGTAAAGATAACGTTGAACTGAAAGGTGACTTGTGATGCCTGTAATAAGAGATTTCGTTGCCAATCAGCTATGTTAATCAGCATCTGGATTATTTTTTATTAGAAGTTGCCCTGAAATAATTGTTGTATTTACTAGAAAAGTTTTTTACAGTGATACAAATGTCAGCACACTTTTTTTTTGGTCTCTCATTATCCTCTGATACCCAGTATTAACATCTCTGCTGAGTACAAGGTCAGTCTCAGCCCCATGGGCTGGGATGGAGCAAAGCTCTGCCCGGCTGTGTTGGCAAAAGTGCATCAAGAGGTTTATTTGCAGCCTGGTCTGGATTATGTGTTTGATAACACTTGCTGGCGTTGTGTTTTGCCAGTCCGATGATGTAGTGCATTTTTAATTTGATGTTGGTTGTCTAGAAATCGCGTGTTGTGTCTAATCTAGTCACTTGAGCCTCCTCTGTTACGGGCCCTTCTGAAATGCTGCGGGTGGTTTGTCCTCTGGAAGTGGCTCTCTCCACTGGCTGCACAGCGGCTCTATCAGACCAAATTGGATGAGACAGCAAACTTTTAGACATAAAAGGGTAGTTGGAGAGAAATTGTACCCTTAAATACAAACTGACTTCCAGGACTGCAGAGAATGACACCAATTTTGTTGCTTAACATTTGCCTTTCTCATTAGGAAACCAGGCCCAGGAACCTTTTGATTTGTGCTTTTAGGCCCTGTGATCCGCAGTCTTAATTAATATTTATTTATTTTGCCATGGCAAAGTCACATTGGTCATGTAAAACACATTATGTCCGTGGAGGAGAGCCCATGTGGGCCTCAGGCTGAGGGCTGAGCAGTGCACCCCATGGAGCTGATGTGCTGGCAAAATGATGGGAATAACAGGAATATCATCCAGAAATCTCTTAACCTTCTGGACACGTGGGGTGAGATTTAGGGATATTGCACATCTGTTGGTCAACCCTGAGTTTATCAAGTCAAGGGTCAACTGTTCTCCCACCAGCTCCACGTCGAGGTCCAGTGGACTTTCCTGTTCTGCTCCTGGTTCTGCTGCCATCTGATTTGGATGGATTTCATCTCTTCTTCACTGTATTTTCTTCTTGCCGTGATTTTAGGTGCATTATGGGCTCTTTGTTTTGTTGTTAGTCTTGTCAAAATGTGGCAACAGTTTTACATTTATGGGATTATAGGAAAAAATAATATAATTTTAGTATAGAGGAGTTAGATGATAATATACAGATAATTTTACTGGGTTGTTTTTTTTGTAGGAACTTCACATATTTTACTGAAAAAAAAGATTTCTTTTACGGTTTTGTCTGCTTGGAGTGGAGAAGGGGAATCTTTTCTCTCTCCTCCCCTTTCATCCAGCATCATGTCTGAAAAAAGAGGATCTTTTATTCCAACAGATTTCAAGATAAGGTCTTGCGTTTTTTCCCCATAGCAGATTTCAGTTTAAGACCCTAATTTAAATGTATTTGAAACGGAAATATTTCATTGTCTTTTAATTTGAAAGGAGGATGGATTTAAAAGCAAAGGTTGTAGAATGGCTCGGATACGTTCTGTAGATTGTTTGTATAAATAATGTGAGAATAAATAGCAGAGAGGTTTAACTCTTCCCTTCTAATTTTCTTTGGATTTCAACTTGTTTATTCAGAAGTTAGAGAGTATTATTTGTGGCATTTACATTATACTGAAAATCAACTATTCTGCATTTTCATTATTTTTCACGCTATGAGGTTCCTGGGTTCCTGTATTTCTGTGGTGTTGGAAAGTCCGAGTGGATGGAGAATCAGAGAATCGCTTATCCTGGAGTTTTCCCTGTTTTCTGGCTCTACCCTGCATCTTTTACAGCTTGCCTTATTTTCTCCATCCGGTATTTGTAGCAGTTTTAACAATTTCAGATTTCTTTTCCTCTTATGGTCCCTCAGAAAATAAAATGAAGAGGAGCCCAAATGCCACTGCTCTCTGCTTTAGAAGTTCAAGGAACTTTCCTGGGTTTATGGAGGAGGTTTCCTCACATGCCACGTGCTGGTCTTGTGTTACAGGATTACTTCTGGCAATGTTTTCCAAAGAGAAATTCAAAGAAATGGGAAAGGGCTCATGGTGGAAACAGACTTTTTCATTTACAGCCCTGGGCTGATAACGTTGCCATCTGATACCAGCTTGATAACTTGCAGGAAGTGATTTGAAAGTATCCTGTATTTTAAAAGGGATTTTTTTTTAAGGCTATGAAGATTTATCATTATTGATGTTAACAGTTTTGGGCGGGATATTGGATCTTGTGCTTCAGAGTCTCATCCAATGGTTTCTGAATTATCTTCTGTTGTGGCCTCATGTTACTTTAATAATAACCTGTACACCAAGTGAGATTGAATTCTGGATGGCTTGTAACCCCATTTGTCACTGCCAGAACCCTACGTGTGGTTTCCAGGCTCCGAGTTAGACCAATTTGTCACTACTGCTGTCCAGGTACAGTCTTTCAAAACAGGAGATTATTCCTTATATTTCTATAGGGACCTGCTGATACAATCCTTGAAGAAGACTAGTAAACTGGAGGTGTATTGGGTCTAATCCTGTTTAGATGAAAACACGGTGATTTTTCAGTTTTTATTTTCTATTTCACGTTTACTTGCTTTTGACTTTTGTTTTTGCAGTTGAAGATATGAGTGTATAAAATTGCATGGACATAAAAATGCTGATTTTGCTTCAGAAATTAAAATCCAGAGGCTGTGCACTGTATTTGATTTAGGTGGGGGTGCCTGCACATGCCAGAGGTGCAGATGGGACACCTGAAGTTTCACCTTCCCTAGTGAGTTATCGTCCGTGTGAACAGAGATGTGACAGAAGCAATTTCACTAAAAATGAATAAAATCTGGAAGTTTTGGTTTAGATTACCCAATAAATTTCACTCTGTTTCTAAGAGAAACTAGCACTGTCCATTAAGGTAAACAATTTCACAGTCCATTTGGCATCATGTAGTGAAAGGCTGAGTTCAGAGATTGCTCAGGTACATCCTATTAGACAAGGAAGGGAGCTCTGTTAGTTTTTATTATTATTTTTTTATCCCTCTGCTTAAGTTTCTAGAAGCGGAAAACCAAGCAGCTAACGAGCATTGGTTGCCTGCATTTAATTTTGCCCTAAATTTGTAGTGGCTCCGAGCCACAGATGTGTCTTCTTGGTAGGAATTGGTTTCACCCAGGGCTATCTTTCATATTTTGAAAGCTCTTCTTTCTTGAATTGATCCAACAAGCCCAAACTGAACATTTTCACAAATTAAGAATCCAGTAAACTTGGGATAAGATTGTCAACTGCTTTGATTCTGGGTTTTAATTTTTTATATTGTAGTTAACATTACATTTTAAGAAGAACTTTTGCAATGAACTAAGCAGCTGAATTTTTCATTCTGAGATTCTCAAAGTAGAAAGTCCTTATTATTTTTATTTTTTTTTTACATTTCTAAATTCTGATTTCATTGAATTAGNAAGATAAAGGTGTGTCCAGCCACAAAATATTTTAGCAGGAGATTTCCCAACTATTTCCAGTTTCTCCACTGCATACAGCTTCCTATGCGTAAATGTCATATATTCTCTAGAGAGCAAATAGCTGCTGTACTGAGAGAGGAGAGTCTGTGGTTTACACTGTCATCTCTTAGGTTAGCACCAACAGTATTCATAGCGTTTTAATGATCGAAGTCAAAAAGTTGTGTTTTGGAGGCACACGTAGGGGGCCTCTTTCTTCAGGAATTACAATGGGAGCTGAAATTATTACCTTACAGTAGACTTCTTTAAACAGCTAAAATAAGACAATTTCCATCCCCGCTGTTCAGGTTCAAATGTAAAATCCTTGCTCTTTTTATATGCCTTTTAATCACATGTTAGTCAGAGAGAAGGCCAAAGTACTGTATTTGTGATTGTTAACAGAGACAAATGAAATTTTTTTCCCTTCCTCTTTCAAGTTGGGTGTGAAGCACTTATCCTGAATGCTGTGTTAGTCATAGCCAAAAATAAACTGTCTTATCCAGCTCCCTTCTCCTTCTCCTGTGTCTTCTGGAGAGCTCTTATCTTCCTCCTTATCTCAGAAGACTCCTGGGTTTTGTGATTCTGTGCAGACCCATCCTAGAGCTCCGTTTCCCAGTACTGTGCTGCAGTTCAGTCTTCAGCAACTGTCTGTCCTTTGTGTGGCCAAAAAAGTGAATTTCTCTACTTCTCATCCCCAACCTCCAACTCCTGCTGGTTTATACCCTGCTCAACAGAGACCAGGACGCACATCTCCATGTCTGCTTCTTGCTTGCATCCCTGTGAAGTGCCCGGTTGAACTGTGCCGATGGTCACCGAGCAGCCAGGACGGGCTGGGCTCTGCTGGGTACCACATCTGCATCACCCACATCTGGATCCCCGTGGAGCCCTGGGGCTGTTCCCGCTGCCCTGCTCCTGCCCAGCCAAGGGAGGTTTACCTACCTGACCTTCTAGCTATGGGAAAGGTGATGCTGGGGGTGTTCCAGTGAGCTGTGGGCTCAGATGGGACAATTAGGAGGCTTGCCAGCAAAGAAAAGGGTAAAACGTAGGGAAATAAGACAAAGGAAGTGTAAACAAAGGAAGGCAGGAGCTTTTATTGACTGTGACGGGATTTGGCCTTGGCTTTAAGGCCATCGGAGTCTTTTGTCGACTCTTAAGGTTTCTTTTTTTATCTTACATTTTTCCAAATTAGCGTTTAATCACAACCAGGAGAAAGGAAGTAATCCTGTGGTATTTTGCAATACAGAAGGCTGTAATAGAGCCATCTCTGGGGAAAAAAAAGTGCTGTATTTTACTTCCCGTTATATTTTCTACTGTTTAGTCTGTTTTAGTTCTAAAATGCATGTTGTGGATGTTACAGCACTTTTCTTGAGAGGCATTCAGAGAACACTCTCAAGCCAGGTGCAGAATGAAGTAATCTTTCTCAAACAGCTCAGGAATAACAAAAAGTCATCTTCAGTTTCCGTGTTACTGAATTGCTACACCCGGAGGCAGCTAATTTCACTGTGAACCTTTGGAGCTGTCACGGACAATGTGATTTTGCTTCCTCAGAGGATGTGAAACCTGGGGGTTTATTAGTTGGTTGAGTTTTTTTATTGTTGTTGGGGTTTTTTTGTTTGTTTGTTGTTTGTTTTTTTCCCCAGAAATTATTTTGCAGTTTAGAATTTCATTTTGCCTTGTTTGACGTGAAGAACTGCATATTATAGGGTCAGAGAAAATTTGGCCTCTCACAGCACATGTTCTTTATCAAGGGAGAAATGCATGGAGCAGGATATATGTTGTATTTATTCTTCACCTGAGAAGAATTTATTCTTCCTCTCGTTTTGTGTTGCTTATAAAGTATGAGTCCCACAGTAGTTGTTAGCTGGGCACATTCCCTAAACTGCTCATATTTGACCCATATTGGCTTGCAATCTCCCCAGAAACCGCTGGTGTCCAGTGCAGAGGTAACTGGGGTAGCAGATGGCCTGGGGGGTTCAGAAGATGCTGGCCTGGCTTGGGCGCTTGGCATCCCACAGCCTCTCCGAGCAACCTTGGAGGATTTATTTGCAGGATGTCTGTCCCCACAGCTACAAGGTCTGGTCTTATGACTGATTTCAAGCCCCTCTCAAGAGCCAGCGGCGGGACTAGGATTCAGCAGCATCTCTCCTTTTCAGGACGATTGGATGAGATACATGGATAAAGAAAGACAGCAGAATCCTTCACTAATGTTATATAAAAGTGGGGCTTCTGTCAGTAGTTTTACCAAAGTGAAGCTCTTTGGAGATGCTCTCTGGAAGTAAAATGCATAATTGTCTGGGCTCTCGCCATATTGAATAGAGTCCTCTGCAGGAGCCGGTGCCGTTGCTCCTAAGTCGGGTACCTGAGATGGCTGGTTGGATGGTTTTGAGATGCAGTCACAGGCAAGCAAGAAGGATCTTTCCCATTGAAGAGAATTTCTTCTTGAGTTTGTTCCTTGAGAGTCTGATCGGTAAGCAAGCAAGGTCACTTCTAGTTCATGTTCCTTCGCAGCATGGGATATTAGGTAAATGTTGTCTTTATCAAATAAAGACAATCGGTGCTTTAAGGAAATTATTTCCAGGAATGCAAGCAGGTTATTAGTTCAGTTGGAACGTTATTCTTTTCAAAGCGAACCCTGAAACAGCCTTTAAAGGACTGCAGCAATGCGTATCCTTTTGAGTTGAGATCAGCATCTGTGTCCCCCCTCACTCCTCCCAGGCGCTTGATCCAGCTGACTGCTGAATTTGCCCACACTGTTTGCTCCTACGATGGAATCCAGTCTATATATAGTGACTTAAAATAAACTACTGGACTTGGTTTTATACATAAGCTCATTGATTTAATAAATAGATATTATTAAGCATATAAAGGTTGAAGGAAATCTAGATAAAGAAGCCAGCTAATTAATCATACAGACTGCATATTCGTCCCTGAGCTATATTTGGTTAGTGCTTAGCGAGTAAAGGGTGAGCAGATCTGTGCTTGATTACATTCAATGAACTCTCTGTTTTGGCAGGGGAGTGAAAGCAGGTTTGTGTTTACTTTTAGGGACAAAGGCAGCATTCCTTTGACATGCCGGTTGTACTCCTTTACTGCTTATGTCCCTGTTCAGAGCAATTTACACCCAGCATGCAATTTACTCCACTGTTTAAGCGCCTGCAGGATTTGGCCCTGGCAGATTAACATGCATTTACAAATCCAGCTGGCTGTTTGGAAGCTCCCAAAGGAGTACTTGATTGCCAATTACACTGTTTCTCCTTTCTATCAAATTGCCAAGAAACAGTAACTCAATTGATTTAAAATTATTTCCATCCCACGCAGTCTCTAAGCCTTGCAAGCAGGTTATTATGCTCACTTGCATGTTAGTGTTTTACCCTCTTGAATTGTGTTTTTGGGGTTGCTCATCATGTGCCTAGTTGGACTCCATTTAATAACTTGCTTGTGCTACATTAGCTGTGTTTCCTATCAGATTATTCTGCCTTCCTGTTAGAAAACAACATCTCCTAGTAAAAGCAAACACATCTTGTGTCTAGGTTTGGGCAGGTAAATTTCTAAGCAGTGATATGCATTTATTATTTCCTTTAAATAAAATAAAAATAACGTTGTCACAGTCATAAAGGAGCCAAGTTGTCTGTTGTTTGTTGTGGTTTTGCTTATCCTTTGCAAACAGTTACATTAAAAGAAGATTAATAATGTGGTGAAGGCAAGCGCTCGGAGTTGAGCAGTGGTGGGACGAAGGCTGCCTGTGGTACCCTGACTCCCTTGTGCCCTGCATTATCCACAGTTTTGAATTTAAAGGATCACGCGATCATTTTTGCTGTGAGCTTCTTACCTTATTTGGTTCCCTCCCTGAGTGTTGCTCGGGTTTTGAATGACTGCTCCACTTTTTCTTCTCCATATTCCAAGTATGGCCCTTACTTAATCAAAGCTTATAGAGCACGGTTTGAATAGAGGATGATTAACCTCCCGGAAGGTTTCTTTAGGCGATTTTGGGTGTCTGACTTGTCTGAACACGCACTGCTGGAAAGCACGGGATATGTTATGGGAGCTGGAGAGGACGACCACATCTGGAGGAGCCAGGCTAGGCAGATGTGGCATGTGAGGGTGCAAGCTGCCCGTGAAGCCCTTGGTTCAGAGGACTTATCTATGGCAGAAGAGGGATTGGGCTGCAGTTGTCCATGACGCCTTCAACTGAGCTTCTGTTCTTCTCACCCCGTTTCCTCCTCCCTGCCCGCCATCCAGCTTGTGCAGCAAGTGGCGTGAGCATCCTCTTGGACAGCAAACCCTCGCGGCTCTCTGGTCCCGGCTTACCTGGGAGCAGCCTCATCACCCACAGGCAAGGAGACAGAGGTCACGGGAGGAAGAGCTCAGGCTCAAAAGAAGTCGGAAGATAACTTCTGTTTTCCAACGCTTGACGTTGCAATATGGATTTTTTGTTGTTTCAGCAGTGTTTTCAGCATGGGATTTCTTTGATTTGGAAAGAAAAACGTAAAACAAGTACCCTTGTGTGGCAGTAATATATGCAAATGTCTTTACTAGCAGACTGTCTTGCACGAGCCATCATTAAGGATTGATGCAACCCACTTTTCCATTGATCTTCACAGTTATTTTCCTTGAAATTCAGGAATTTTCTCACTGTAGGCTGTGAATGAGAGCTTACTGGGCACAGGCTTTTTCTATGCATCCATGATCTAACTCTTTTTTACCCCTCCTCCTCTTGTCATCTCTGTCCTCTTTCTGGCTCATCTGTCCAGCCTAGTGATCTGTACTTTGTGCTGTTTAGGCTTTTGTTCCAGTCCCATCCTCCTTGGCAGGGCGTTCTTTGCTTTCTAGGGCCTTCTCTGCTGGACTCTGTAGCTGCACCCTTGGGCTTCCCAGGCTCGCAGTCACACACCTTTCTTTCTCCAATGCCCAGGAAACCATGTTCTTATGTTTTTTTGTTTGTTTGTTCGTTTTTGTGGGAGTCCCAGCTTTCTCCTGCACTTACATGGCCCCAGTCTCCTCTTCCCGCTTCTCAAGTTTTCATTCACTGGTTTTCCTCCTCAGGATCCTTGACGCAACCTCTTCTCCCTTTTAATTTTCATGTGATTTTGGAAGTGTTTGTTATTGTGCTAGGAGACTGCTGAGAGCGCCGGTGTGCGTGGTACCTGCTCTCAGCCCTGGGACAAACAGTTGGCAGAACCCAGTACAGCAAGTGATGGCAATGAGATGTCCTGTTTGGTACGGAGTGGATCACATCTGGTTTGCAGGGGTACAGAACAAATCAGCTCTGAGCTTTTCAGAAAAGACCAGCAACCGCTTGGGAGTGGCAATTTTTGAAGGCTTATAATTTAGGATGGAAAATGGACAGCGTTTAACAGAGAAAAAAATCAAATACATCTCTGACATGAAGGCTGCCCCCATGCCACTTCAAAGCCCATCTTCTGAGAGACAGGAACAGTAGAATTTTCGGGCAGGTCTGATTTATTGTTAGTCGTAATGAAGTAGTTGTTCAGTCTTCGATGAATTTTGGAGGTATTCACCATCGTGCAGGCAGCCCGGCCTGGAAAATCTCAACCAGTTACAGTTACAGTTTGTATAAGTAGCACATAAGCCGCCAAAACCGGTGTTTGTATAAGGCATTTTTGGGCAACCATAACACCAGGTGGTGGTAGCGACTCCAGTGCACCTTTTGGGGAGGTGCATGTGCCTGCATAGCACAACCGGTTATTTTCCGTATAGCATTTAATGCAGCTGGCTTATCAACAAAATCTTCTGTAGGAGTGTTCTGCATTAATGTTAAAATACCAGCTTGGTTTTGCACGGTTGTTGTGCTGGAATATAATAAACTCTCAGTTAATATTTATTCAGAAGTAGCCTAGAAAAGCAATATATAGATGTCTGTGGTTGTGTCGGGTGCAGGCACGCTGTGATCTGGACAGAGCATTGCTCAGGCTCCCTCAGCCACCAATTTGCAGTGAAGAGGATGATTTCGGTGATGGACAGACTGCTTTATACAGGCAATTTGTTAAGCCTTTGGAAATAGTATTAAATAAACAAGACACTATTATACAGTTGACCAGCTAAGTTGAGCTTTAGCCAGTAATCCTGCTTAGTAAGCACATTATCAGAAGGAATACACTAGTCTAGACACTTTTTGTGATTTTTAACTTTGGTATGCAGTTACTTTGAAATAACAGCCTTTGAAAGGAAAATTGTCTGAAATGGCTAGTTCTTTACTGCAGGCATTAAGGACCTTCAAGGACAGAAAACATTAAGCACTAAAGCGCTCTTCAATCTAGTGGAAAAAGGCACAGCACGAAGGGGTGTCTGAAAGCGGGGGCAGAGAAATTCGCATGGGAAGTGAGACGCATTTTTAACAGAATTACCATCCATTGGAACAGATTATGATTGAAAGTGCTGGATTTTTCTTTCTGTTCTCAAATTAAGGCTGCCTGTCTTAGAATCACAGAATCACAGAACAGAATCATAGAATAGTTTGGGTTGGAAGAGACCTTCAAAGGTCATCTGGTCAGACTCCCCTGGGCTCCAGAGCTGGACACAGGANTTACCCTGACCCATGTGCAGGACCTTGCACTTGGCCTTGTTGGATGCCCTGAGGTTCACATGGGTCAACTTCTCGTGCTTTTCCAGGTCCCCCTGGGTGGCATCCTGTCCCTCAGCTGTGTCATCCGCACCGCTCAGCTTGGTGTCATCCACAAACTTGCTGAGGTTGCACTCCATCCCACTGTCTATATCACTGATGAAGATATTAAACAGTACTGGTTCCAGTACAGACCCCTGAGGGACACCACTTGTCACTGGTGTCCATCCAGACATTGTGCCACTGACCACTAGAGGCCTGCTTACTCTTGTTTTAGCCCAGCAAAACTACCCTTTGATGAAACACAGATTACCAGGCTCTGTATGGGAGTGGCTGGGAGATGAGTGTTTACCTGTAATGTACAGATAAATTTACATGATTTTATGGAGTTTTCTGAACTTAAATATTGTGAATTTAACAGCAAATGCTTATCTCTAGTTCTTCCCAAGTTTTTCTATGATCCATCATGTCTCTTCCCTTAATTTCTAGCTTGCTTGTCCATGCACATTGCTTTACCTTTTTGGTGGGTTTTGCCATCATGCATTTACATTTTGCCATCAAGACCTGGAGCCTCTCTGTGTCCAGGCACATCTGGCATAAGAAGTATGAAGGTGTCTGAAAGGAATGAAATAACTACTTCCCTGTAATGCAGATACCTCAGGCATCCCTTGGGGCCCTTATCTTGCACTCTGCTCAAAGTCTCGTATACGTATCAACCTCTGGCCCAGAAGGGCTTCTTCTGCTTATTGATTAATTGGCTGTGAGATGTGGAAACCAACCTGAGCTAGTTCCAAGGAAGCCCGTATTAATCACACCATCATGCAAACCGTATATGGCAAACCTTGTAAGCAGCTGCTTTCGAAATCTTTGTGAGACTTTAAAGCAGAGGGACGAGAGCCATACTTACATAGTTTTGATAGCTAAATAAAGCCTTAGCGGTAAGCATGGAGTTCCAACAGGCAAATGAAATGAAGCATCTGGATTCCCTTATTGTATCCGCCAAAAAAAAAGAAGGGAAAAATTAAAAAAAAGAGGTTTGTGACTGAAGAATGAATAATCCTTGAATCTGTGTGATGAGGAGCAGCCTTGTGAGGGAACCGAGGAGGAAACTCTTGGAAGGCACCTGTAGGTTTAGGCGATACCAGGGAGCAGGTGTTCAGCATCACATACATGCATTTGCCTGCCTGCCAGTTTAAGCTCAGGTTAGACAGATAGTCAGGATCTTGTTGCCTCTTCCTTTATCTTTTAGGTGGCCTACAATGTAATACGGCGGATTAAAACATATGTTGAACGGTAGTTTTATTTCAGGAGCTGTGCCCTGTGAGAGTTCGGGCTGCGAAGTGATAACGTATGGGAGTAATTGCACCTCGTGTGCAAAGGGAAGGGCACAGAGGCTGCAGGTAGCCTGGGCACGCTGAGATGTGGCATTGCTGAATGTTTGTGAGTTGGGCTTTGCAAGGTGCACGGCGTTGCACAACACAGGAATTGTAAGCAATTAAAATATGCTTCGTTATAAATTATTTAAATGCAGTTAAATTATGCTTAATCGACTGTGTAAGGGCACGCCCACACGGAAACTCCACTGTGGCTCTGCATAATGCACCTATACACCAGCCTTTCTGGAAAGGCAAATCCACTCATTAAGCAGGTGTTCCGTCGCTCACTTTGTTCTGTTTTTTCACTAACATTTCGCCCAGGGGGACCTGATTATTCCCTCGCAATTAGAGGAAATGACGGCCTGTTGGGCGTGGGTTGGTGTGGAAGCACTTCTCACCTGCCTTGAAAGTTGGTTTTGTTGGGTTTTTTTTCAATTCCATCAGTGAATTAAGCTCTGGGAAGAAGTAATCAGAAAGCCTACACGTTACAGAGGGACAGGACTCAATTCCAGGAGGGTTTGTTTTCATTAGAAAAATCATTTCATTATTTTTCAGGCTGTCTTGTTGCTTTGCTCCTTCCCACCCATCCCATTCTTCATTGCTTCGCCTTTTTTAAGTCTTTCTACATCCCAGCTACATGTTCCTCCTTCACATTTTTGTTAGTCACTACTCATTTATTCCCGTTTCTCATTCTGTCCACTTCTGCCCTGGTTGGCTCCCCCTTCACCCTTTCACTCCTTTTTGTGTTTTTTGGGGGTTTTTGAGGTTTTTTTGTTTTGTTTTTTTTTCTTTACCCTCTCGTACTTCCCCAGCATCACATAATGAGGAGCAGATTGGATTCCTTACTGGGCTCATCAACCAAGAGCACCATGTTGATGCCAGGTTGAGCTGATACGATATGATACTACAGACAGGAGTTGGAAATAAGTAAACGTGGTTATTGTGGCACATTGAGATTCTTGGCTCTGCCTCAAGGGATTAAAAAAAAAAAAGAAGAAGAAGAAAAGTGGAGGGGGGGAGTGAGAACGAGCTGAAAAGGGAAAAAAAAAACAACAACCCAACACGCAGAATGTCAGCTATAGCTTTTGGAGCTGATTTTGTAATGGTTCCATCAATCATGCTACTTGGATTTACACAATAAAAATAATGTGCTTTATACTTCAGTTGGTTTGCAATTTCCCTTGTTTGAAAGGTCTCCCAGGACCACTGGGAGCAGGTATTTTCAGGACTTCTTAAACTGGTTGCAAGACAGGTGTTGGCATCCTATCTGGGTATCACACGTAGTTGATATGTGATATTTCAGTTGGCTGCATGCTGTATATACATGGTATTTTCACTTCAGAGGAAGCCTCAGATCTGACAGTCTAGTAGAGATATAGTATAAATAGTAATTTCTTATTGATGGAGAACGGATAACCTGCCAGGTACTTCTACAAATAAAGAAAACTTGAGCATGATCCAAGCTTAATGCCACTCTTTGGTATCTTGGTACTCATGTATAGTATTTAGTCATTGTCTTTGATGTTTTTCATCTTTTCTTGGTTATGATGAGTAAACAAATAATGCAGGAATAAACAACCCATACCAGATAGAGGTTTTAATTGTGCTACCTGGTATTTCTGGTTTTGCTTCAAAAACTCGTGTTTTCTTCTCAAAACTAAGACCTATTAAATAGACTATCAAGATTTCTGCATTAAGAAGAGATCTCTCTGCTGAGTCTTCTACTGTGTCCTTTGCACTAGGAAGAGCTGGGGCACTGGAGGAGTATGACCTGAAATGAGAGGGATGTGACCTATGGTGCAATAGTATGTGCTGTCTGCCTACATCTGTGCATCCGTCTGTGTGCCATACCTGTCCTACGTATATGTGACCAGATCCTCAGCTTGTGCAAGTCAGAGCAGCTTAAAGCTGTCGCTGTTCTCCTCAGTGCAGGAAAGACATGGACCTGTTGGAGAGGGGCAGAGGAGCCCCAGAAATGATCAGAGGCTGGAACAGCTCTGCTGGGAGGACAGGCTGAGAGAGCTGGGGGTGTTCAGCTGGAGAAGAGAAGGCTCTGGGGAGAGCTTATTGCATCCTTTCAGTACTTAAAGGGGGCCTCTAAGAAAGATGAGGACAGACTTTTTGGTAGGCCTTGTAGCAATAGGGCAAGGGATAAACGTTTTAAAGTAAAGGAGAGGGTATTCATATTAGATACAAGGAAGAAATNGAGCCTTGAAGGTCCTTTCCAACCTAAATCATTCTATGATAATTACGACAGTTTCTAGTTCAGCTTATGAATGGACCTATACACATCCTTGCCTACAGTGATGAGATACCAGGAGCTCTTTGATGTTTCTCTTTGCCCAGCTCATGGCTTGAGAGCTTCCATGAGCTGACTTGGGGCAGATTTTCATGATGTGGGCAGTGCTCAATACCTGGGCACTATACCCCACTGGTCACCCTTAAGGTCCTGTTCATGAGATGGTGAGTCTGCTGGAGGCAAGGAACTGCTGTGGGGTGGGGGCTTCAGGGTCCATTTCTTACCCTGAAAATGATGCATTGGAAGATTTTCAGCAAATATGTAATTCTAGATCCCCTGAAAAGCATATAGGCAGCTCCTCCTGATCTTGGAGGGAGTTTGTTACAGAGTATTTCTGCAGTTTTGTGCTTCTATCTGTGATAGGGATAAAAACATTTTTTTTTACAGAGGTGATGCTGGTGGTAAATGCATTAGATGTTGTGAAGTCTTCCAGTACAAGGCAGATGAGAGCCCTCTCAGGATAAGAGTGCACTTGAGGCTTGATGGTGTTTCCATTGTAGTCAGTTGGTTGGGACAATGAAGCGTCAGCTCTCCTGGGGAATACTCTTGTAAATTCAACCTTTCTTCTAGAGCCAGTGGATGTACTTTGTCATGATGGTAGGGGTTGACGAGCTTTCAGAATTGACCCTCTCTCGTTGCATGGATCGTCGGAAAGAAGAAAAAGCAGCAGATGTCAACAACTGCGAGGCTGATCCCAGGCGCAGCAGTGCGGAGAAAATGTGCTTTTTTTGTAAGTTATTCAGCTGTTGAGTCTTCTCTCTGCTGTGCAATCCTCCTTCCCTCCCACACGTGAGTGACAGGCTTGACCACACCATCCGACGGGGATTCTCTGCTGCTAAAAGCAGGATCTGGGCATCTCTCTACTCTAGGATGGCATTGCATTGGCAGCGAGGCGAGAAGGCGGATCCACGGTGCTCAAGGTTTTAAAAGACTCGTTAATGCCACTTGTCAAGACTTCTGAAGAAAATGTTGATCCCCTGATCGTATATAGCTTTTTTGCTATAAGCATATTTACCATGACTCATCATCCTGGGAAGAACAGTGTAAGTGCTTAACAGCTTGCCAGTGATGCTGCTCTAGGACGCTCTGGGGGAAGAGAGAAAGGAATCAGCGGCGACTTTGGTACCGAACCTGCTAAAGTTCAACAAGTCCATCCTGAGGCTGCTTTGCTCTGTAGCAGACAATATTAAATGGGTCACTAATCACTTAGAAGAAAATTAATATTGACAATTTCAGGGTTTTTGTTAAAAAAAAAAAAAGAACAAAAACTAACACACAAACAAACTGCACCACCAAAATATTTTTTCTGGGAAGCTTGCCATTTGTTACATGGAGAAACATGCAAACTTTTAAGGATGAACTATTTGCCTTCTTGCATGTGTATTAAAGAGTGGAATCACTCTTTCTCCAGATGAGATAGTAACATGTTTCTTTTCTTGAAGAGCGAAGTGGTGTCTTTTCTGTCTCAGAGAGGAATGCTCGCATAAATCTCTCCTCCATGAAATGCCACTTCTTTGGGCAGTGTGTCAAATAATGGCCTTATTCCACATGCTTCAAACCCGAGCTTTCTAAGAATCTGTTTTTCACATTCCAGGGAATATTTTAGATCTAATCTTTGCATCGTGATGATATAGTTATTTATATTTCTCTTAACACCACAAGCAACTAGGCATCCTCACAAAAATGAGTGGAACTCTTCCCTTCCCTCCCATAAAACCCTCAATCTGTATATTGACTATATGTTTAAATTAGTCTGATCATATAGCATGCAAACGCGTACTGCACGAAGTGCAGCTCCATAGCGTGTTGTGCACCCTCTGTCCTTAGTTTTTATGTAGTTAGACGATTTCTCCCCTCCAGTCTAAATACACTTATAAGACACACTCTCCTTACGCTTGCATAAGGCATCACTTGTGATGCTGTAATGTATCATTGGATCTTCTGGCTCAGCTGCCTCCCGGCTCTCATAGCTGTGATCTTGGGCATTAAGCGGGACAGTGAGATGGACAAAATTTGCTTTGTGTGGTTCATTCCCTGCCTGCATGGAACAACATCTGCATGCAGCAAAATGTTTTCCTTGGTAGCTTTTTTTTCTTTTTTTTTTTTTTTTTGTAACATGCCTGCCTGCTCCATGCGGTATTCCTGGAAGAATGAAATTTGCGGTCTTGGACTGGGCTCCAAGGATGCTCTCACTGTCGCACTTATTGATTTAACCCTTGTGGTAGACACCTCTTCTGCTTGATGGGCAAACGGGCAGAAGCAGGACTGAGGAGAAGCATCTCTGTTGGGTTCCTCCTTTTGCGGTCCTGCTTTATGAGGATAGAGAGAGAGAAAGGACACATTTTCCTCTCTCCCCTAAGGACAAGCCTGGGACCTGGGGACTGCTATGAGGGGCAGGGTGCTGGGGGGAAAAGGTGGGCGAAGAAGACGCTGCCACCACCCCACTGCGCACGATGGCATCTGGTCTGAAGGAGGCAGGTGTTTGGCTGCTGTGAAACTGCCCCAAGCCTTGTCCATCAGCTGGACCTCAGTTCTTCCCGTGCTTTTGGCTGCTTTGAGTTGGAGCCGTCAGACCTGCCGTGAAAGCAAGCTGTGTCCTCAGGATGGCCAGAGCCACCGATGGTGGCTTTCGTTGTTCTCAAGGCTGTTGTTCTGTGCTGGGATTTTTTGCTTTGTGTGATTATATTTTTTTAAAAAAATTATTTTCCCGTTTCTTCAGGGAAGGTTTCTGGAGTGTGCTGTGTCGCAGAGCAGCAAAGGGCACTACCAGCAGGGCAAGCCTGAGCTTTTTTTTGTTTGGGCACTTTGTTGTTTTCTTTTGTTTTCCAGTGAGATCCTTTGGGAATTGTTTAAACACAATATTTCAGCCTATACTAACCCAGGCCTGTTTGGTTTTCATCCCTTAAGGAGAACTGGGTGAAAGGAACACTGTCAAATCCTTTAAGATTCTGAATTAAAAAAAAAACAACAAAAAACAGACCCCCTAAGTATTGTGAGGATGTTATATACAGTAGATCACAGTGTTTGAGATGGGTGTGGAGTTATGTCCAGAAAAAAATGGGCGCATCATTTCCAGGGTGTATAAATAGTGGGGGAAAAGGGGAAACATTTGGGGAAACATTCACCCATGGAAATTTGCATTGCGATAAATACAAAAATGGATAAAGCAAGCACATACAGTAACTGCAGCATAATGTCATCTGCTATTTATTTCTGAAGTCTAAAGAAAACAAATATGATCTAATGGAGAACATGGTTGCTTTGAAAGCCAAAAAAAAAAAAGGGGGGAAAAAAAGGGAGGGGGGTGTGCCTCACTCTGCAGATCATGCCTTTTTTGTTTGTGGTAAAAATAGAAATAATCAAATACGTTGGCCAATATTCAGACAATTTCAGACAAAGAGTACCAGAAGAATAAAGAAAAAAAAATGGAATATAGCTAGGCAAAAAAGTGTTTGGAGATACTGTGGTGTTTAGTGGGAGTTTTAGTCCAAGTAAGTGCCTTATGCTTCATTCTCGTCTACATTGTGGGCTTTGTGGTGAGACCGCGTTCCTCTCCTACACGATGGTTACAGGAGGTGGTGAGCTGGGGGGGTGAGTGCTTGGGCACATCCTGGGGGATATGCATGGCACAAAAATATCTGTAATTACCACAGATTCAG
>VWYH01004650.1:527110-649321 GCA_013399365.1 Pampusana beccarii
ACTAAAGGAGGGGAGATTCAGGCTGGACACGAGGAAGAAATGTTTTACAGTGAGGGTGGTGAAACCCTGGCCCAGGTTGCCCAGAGAGGTGGTGGATGCCCCATCCCTGCAGACATCCCAGGCCAGGCTGGACGGGGCTCTGAGCAACCTGATCTGGTGAAGATGTCCCTGCTCATGGCAGGGGTTGGACTGGATGAGCTTTGAAGGTCCCTTCCAACCCAAACTGTTCTATGATTCTATGTTTGTAGTTCACTGTACAGACCAGCTCCGGTTGCATCATACTATTGCTAACATAGGCATAGGCTTATTCTATCTGATAAAGTCACAGAATTTAAGACCTGAGAGGACCATTATTCATCTTTCTGAATAATGGAAACAATGTATTACTCTGATTCTTTCAGGTTCATGCTAGTACACATAGTTTAGACAGACAGTTTGGTCTAGGTAACAATGGACTGACTTACAGATTAATGTGATGGGTGTTTTTTTGTGGTTGGTTGGTTTGTTTTTTATTTTCATTATTACATGCCCTAGTATAAAGTCTCTCTCCAGCTTTCTTGTAGGCTCCCTTTAGGTACTGAAAGGCCACAATAAGGTCTCCCCAGAGCCTTCTCTTCTCCAGGCTGAACACCCCCAACTCTCTCAGCCTTTTGTCACAGGAGAGAGATGCTACAGCTGTCTCATCATGTTGGTGGCCTCCTCTGCACTCACTTCAACAGATCCATGTTCCTGTTATGGTGGAGACTCCACAGCTGAATGCGGGACTGCTGCTTACTAATAAAAGTCACTAAATATCAGAACAGTTGCAAAGGAAAGTGAGGGACCCATGGCTTGGAGACTTTAAAAAAGATCAGTTATTTCTGAAAATGAAAAGCAGATATATATTACTGGAAAGTTGCACTTTGTGCTCTTGACCTGAAGTCTACAAGTCATATATCCGTCTGCTCACCCTGGGCCCTGATGGCCCTTGAGAAGAGTGAAGATTACTTGGGTAGCCCTCAGGAAATGTTTAATACTTGAGGCTCTCTGTGCTGCTGATAAATAAAGTCAATTCCATGTTTCTTCTCTCGAACTTGTTGTGTGCCAGGGTCAGAATGGATGAATCGCAGCTTTCCTTCTCAACACACGATGACCTGGCGATGTGCTGAGTCTCCCTTTCTCTGTTTTTTCGTTTGGTTGTGTATTTTCTTCTTTTCTCTTCCCTGGGGAGAGAGGGACCTCATTGGAAACAGGAGACTGAACGTGATGAGCAAATGCTTGGTCCTACCAATGTGGCCAAGGAGGCTTCTTTCTGTGGTCAAGATCACAGCAATGGTTCATTGAAGGGAGGAGAGATTTTTCCCTGGTGTGATTAAAGGAGAACTTGGAACAATTTTGTCTCCGCAGCAGGACTCATCTGGGGCAGTCATTTTTGCCATATCTTCCCCAATCATTTCCCTGCCTTGACTCTCCTAGGAGCTGTGAGCACCCATGTTATTTTTTTCCTTCAGCCTCGGGCATCTTGAGAGCAGTTCACCTCAAGGTCGATGTTTGAAATGTGTCTGAGGAGTCACACCTGTGTCTTCCTGCAGACCTGGAGGCTGGGAAGATGAATTCCATCCAAAAGTGGTCTTTTCTCTTGGTGAACTAAAATGAGACTCATGAACGTTGAGCGTAGATGATTCGTATGTGGTTTGGATGTCCACGTTTTGGTCCTGTGAATCTATGGAGATTCCAGGAGAAGCCTTGCTTTGCTTCTGCTTATCAGCTTTACACATCAGCAGTGAGAAGCAGATGCTGTTTCACTTGAGAAAGACAAGGCAACGTTATCTTGCAATGGTTTTCCCCACATAGTTGGTTTGACTATGGGGAGCAGTTATGGACCTCAAGAAGCTGACACAGGAGGACAGAATTAGAGGATGACTGTGGATCAGTTCACGTAGAAAAGGTTATCTCTACAACCTTTAAAGGCTAGCAGCTTAATTTTTATTTTTAAATGAAAGCTTAGATTCTGCAGATGGCTTTGATAAGGCAGCACATGGATTTTTCATCTCCTGTTTGTTATTACTGTGAGGTCGGGAAAGGGTCCTGTGTTAAGGATATCTGTGAGGAAGAGGAAAAAAAAAAAAAGAAGGAAAAAAAAGTGCAAAGTCTTCAAAGGCCCAAAGCAATACAGGGAAGAAAGCCAGTCTTCCTAGGAATGGCACATCAAAGCAGTTTAGGAGGAAAGTATCTGTTTGTATTCCCAGTGTAGTTCCTCTTTGCCACTACCACCCCTGGAGCATGTTCTTGACCTCAGCAGTAAATTATGACAGTAAATGCTTTTGGTTTTATTTTATTTTTTTTTTTTTTTAAGGAAAAAAAAAAAAAAAAAGGTGGTGCTAGGCAGGGGGTAGGGCTGACAGGCAGCCTCCCCTTGCAACAGAACAGAGCAGTCTATAATTATGATTTATTTAGTTTTGATGTGCAGCACGCTGAACTCCCGCCTGAGCTCCGTTTCTTACTGTGGTGAATCGGGCACTAAAATGTAGCTATTGTTAATAACTGTGATTGTTCAGGTATTTGCAGAATCCCTTAAAAATCACAAAGTGACTTGTGGGTTGGTGTTTTGTTGTTTGGTTTGGTTTGGTTTGATTTTTTTGTTTTGTTTTGTTTTTGTGGGTTTATTTTGTTTTTTGTTTTTTTTTTTTTTTTTTTCTGTATGGCCGTGATATTATTCTGCAGTTTGAAGTTTAGCGAGAATGCACTTTGATGTTCCCTCTCTTTCTTTTTTTCCTGCCTCTTCACCTGGGAATGATAAACTCTCCCCGCTGAGCCCCAGCAGAGACAGCGCAGGTTGGGATGGAGCGGGGAGGTTGTCCCCTGCTCGCCGGTGCTTCTCCCCATCTCACCGCTCCGTATTTGGAGCTGAACCCAGTTTATTCATCCTGCCTGCACTTTAATTTCTGCTCTTTATTAGGCGCAAAGGAACAGGTGATTTAAGTTCAGATATTTAAAATGCACGTGCTATTCCTATACGAAACATTGGTGTTGTTCTAGTGGGTACTTTTCTTTCTGAGATGAAATCAGCAGAGGATGGCCAGTGAATTTTGGCTGCTTTCATGTGTGTGTTGGCTACCGTTCAGAAACCCTCTTTGCCTGGCCATAATTCTCCCTGTCTCCAGTCTATCTTATGAGAAGGTATTTGCTTTTAATGATTCTTGCCTGTTAGCGGTGCTGGCAGCTGGGATGCCATCCCTTCCCTGAGTGACACCTCCGCTCCCAGACTCCGCTGAGAGATTAATACAAGCAGTTGCCTCAGAAACATTTTAATCTCACTTTTGGTCGTAATGAAAAATGGGCAATCAAGCCCTGTAAATCATCGCCAGGAGACAGTAAACACTGCTCAGAAGTGTTCAACAACAGGCGTGGATTGGACCTCAACCTTAAATCACCACTGAGACCCCACATGCTCGTCACTTGGTAAGGCAGCATCTTGGAGGGGTGCCCTGCGAGTGGTGCTGAGGGGTGATGTGCTCGCGGCTGGCCAAGCTTCGTGTGAGCTTCATTTCAGTTTTGCATCAGATTGTGGCTGTGGCTGGGAAGGTGACCCCTCACCGCGCCTGGGACGGGAGGGCCACGGCCCGTTTGTGTGTGACCTGCTGCAGGTATCATAGAATCACAGAATCATTGCAGTTGGAAGAGACCCTCAGGATTATCGAGTCCAACCATAACCTAACTCTAACACTAAACCATGTCCCTAAGAACCTCGTCTAAATGCCTTTTAAACCCCTCCAGGGATGGTGTCTCCACCACTTCCCTGGGCAGCCTGTTCCAATGCCTGACAACCCTTTCTGGGAAGAATTTTTTCCTAGTATCCAATCTGAACCTCCCCTGGTGCAACTTGAGGCCATTTCCTCTTGTCCTATCACTTGTTACTTGGGAGAAGAGACCAACCCCCTCCATGCTCCAACCTCCTTTCAGGTAGCTGTGGACAGTGATAAGGTCTCCCCTCAGCCTCCTCTTCTCCAGGCTGCACAGCCCCAGCTCCCTCATCCATTTCTCATCAGACTTGTGATCTTGCTGCAGGAGCTGTTGGTGTGGAGCAAAAAAATGCTTTGCAGTCTTTGCAAAGACGCAAATGGAAGCTTGTAATGATCAAGCACCTCCATTGTCTTTAATGGCTCATTCTAAAAGCGTGCTGGTATTTGAGCTGAAGTGCTCATTTTATGCTCATTTTATTTCCTTTTACTTTTTTTTTTTTTTTTCTGTATTGGTGCTGTTTATTTGGATGTAACTAATATTCTGGGGGTTTGCTAATTCTAGTGGGGCATTTGCTAATTTTTAGTGGATGAGTGTATTGATGGGAGTGTATCTGGGATGAACACTAGGTTAATAAAGAGTGATTCGTAGTGGTTTTATCACTGTCTTCCACGTTTTTTATAATGCAAAATATGCAGCAGTTTAAGGATATGGACAACTGGTTGGAGATGATGACAAGTTTCAAAACACATTTTAGTTGTTAGGACACATCTGCATTAAATTGAAACAGTTTAGATAAATATCCTGCCAAATGCTTTAAGTGGGTTACATGCTGACTTTTTTAATATCTATTGTATGTAAATTGCATGTTTATATTTTTGTAATTGCACTTCTAACAAAATGTAACAAAACATTTCTCTCAGAAAAATTCCACTTCTAGCCAGAAACTTATAATCTGTTGCAGGATTTTTGTGATAAATCTGAAGAAATATAAATAATGGGAGAACAAATATAGTAACAGTATAATATCCTGTCCCAAGGGAAAGTAATTTAGGAAACAAACAGTCTAAACCATACCATAATTGCATGCATGTGGCTTTATACATTCTCTGTCTGTGAATAACAACAAACCCCATAATTTAAAAGATTAAAAATGGAGACTCCAGATTGATACTTTTGTTCTTGTTTTGAAATACAAGGTTTCATATTTTATACAGTCACATGCTCCAGCTGAAAGAGAATTGTGCAAATATTTGTAAAAATAAGTACTGTGGCGGGGGGACCTGTCTTCTGCAGGTCAGGCCACGGTGGGCGGGAGAGGATGGAAGAAGTCTTCATTTTGCAGTTGTGATGCCAGGCAGAAAGGCTGAAACATATAGGAAAGATTTTTTTACAGTGAGAACAATCAACCCCTGGAACAACCTCCCCAGGGAGGTGGTAGAGTCCCCATCACTGGGGGTTTTCAAGATGTGACCGGATGGGGTGCCAGATAATCTCCCATGAAAGGTTGGACCAGATGATCTTTTGAGGTCCCTTCCCACCTGGGCTCTTCTGTGGTTCTGTGATCCTAACATCGCCTAAAATGTGTATATCAGCATCTTTCAACAGTCCTCCTTCCTGCTCAGAAAGGAGTCTTACCGCTTATTAAATCTTTAAAATAACAGAGTATTTCTACACCCGTATGCAAAGTGTAGATAATGCCATTGGAAAATGATTTGCGGATAGTGATTTCTGATCCGTAGTCAAGGCGGTGGTTGCTTTTCTAAGCCACGCTTGTGCTCCAGCTCCACTCCACTCGAATGATCCTGACACTGCCTGGTCCCAACTCCTGTGGCTCATCCCTGTAAAGCAGCGGAACCTCCCGAGCTGGATGCAGCCTCCGAACCTGCAGAGCAAACGAAAAGAAAGCGCATCCTTAAATAACCTACTTTAGCAGCCCCAGGGAGGGTTCTGAGTCTGCTTGTGCCAGGTGAGCAGTTGGGACATCAGGCTAACGGCAGCTTGCGGAGTTCTAGCTTAAACTCCTGTGTGTGGCTGCACGAGAGGAACAAACCCTGTCACTGTCCGTAACTATGACACTGTCACCTTCACATCCAAATGCTGAGAGGTTTTACTTGCTGAGGATATCACATTGGTACAGACACTAAAATCAAAGACTGTATGGGTATATTATTTTACTTAAAGACTATTTTGAACACTGTTTTACTTAAATGTTATTTTGCTTAAGGACTGTTTTATTTTTACTCGAAGACTATTTTTACTCTAAAGCTATTTTAATGATTTGGGAATCACAGCTGGCGGGCTGATTGGTTACTGGAGAGAGATTGGGGAGAGGACACGGGTGAGCTGAGTCGTGTGAGCTCTTGTGAAAGCTTTCCTGGGAAAATCTTTTCTTGAAGTGTTCGAAATGGGGATAGTAAATCATCTTCCGAGAACTGAGTGACAAATACATCAGCCAAGAAAATGCGTGGAAGTTTAGAGTATCTGGGTGCAGGCTGGAGGGATTTCTTAGGTGTGTACAATTTCTTTCTGTTGTTAGATTTACATTTAAAAGGAAATTAATATTTAAACCAGGAAAAAAGACGCCTCAGCTTGCAGAATTTCTCTCCCATACATGGGACCATCTCATCAATGCAGAGCAGACGTTTACAGTGCTTCCTCTCAAAAATTTGACGTGGGCAGGGTACCCTGCAGTGAGAACGGTATTTGTTCCATGGCCTTTTCAGCTCCGGTCTCTGCTGATGCTGCCACCTGTGCCCTGCGAGAGCCACGTTTGCTGTCACTGCTAACCCAGGGTTCAGACCAGCGGGCAGAAGGATGAAAGACTGACACCCTCAACCATTTCACACAGCCGTTCATTCCTCTGAGGGTTTGCTAGCAAGTGCTTCTGCTCCTCGGTGTTGTGGCAGGCTTTGATATGCTGTTGAATGATGAATATGCATTTTAACCTTTATTATTATTATTATTAATTATTATTATTTATTTCCAGTGGCTCCAGCACTTATAAAATCAAGATCCTTGTCAGCTGTCCTCACGTCCTTCAAAACTGTTCCTGTGGCTGCGTATTGTGCGTGTTCAAGGAGCTGTTTCGTTTTCCTCAGCTAAGGCGATTTACATGCTTAATTACCACTAGTAGGCTTTTCTGATGAGCCGTGTGAAGGAGCTGAATATGTATTTAAAAAATGATTAAAAAAAAAAAGGGAACAGAATGATTAAAGAGACGTGATTCTTACCAGCAGATAACCGCACAACAACAGCTCTGGATGCACTCAGTGACCAGAGATGTCTTTCCTTGGGCAGCAAAAGAAATTCTGGGGCAAATGAAATCAAAAGCTAGCACTTAGGAGTAAAGTAAATACTCTGGAACAGCAGTTTTCTGGAGAGAGAGATAATTGAGTCCGTAACACAGCCAGCTTGTTTTTTTATCTGAAATTGCCTTTTTTCCCCTATGGGTATTGACATGGGTCCTCGTGATGCTGAGCACTAGAGCCAAATCCAGCAAAGATACACCGGGATCACTGGTCCCATATGAGAGCCAGATCCAGCCAAATACCAGATACACTGGGATCGCTGGTCCCATAATGGCATTTGGTTCTGCCGTTGACCAGTTCTGGTCCTATCCTGAATCCTATCCTTAAGAGACCGTGTAGGATTGGACTTCAAAGGTGTATCTTCTACCCTAAGTGTTTCTTAAGGCTCTTTGAGCTTTTGTCTTCGCATATGTTGCTGGATTTAGCTGGGTTGATCAGCACCGGATCTGTATACCCTGCATTTGAGTATTGTGCTACTTTCACTAACAGATATTAATTAAAATATATGGGTTTTAAGAGATGGTTGGATTCCTTGACGCTCTTTTGCTTTTGCTGTGGAGAAGTGCCTCCAATATGGGAAGACCCTGGCATGCAGAGCCTTCCTGGCAGCCCTCGGTGTCCTGGGGTGGGAAGGAGAACATCTTCCCACCAGTGCCCCTTGGCCATCCACAAGTCTTGGGGGCATATATGTTTGGCATGCTTGACTGTCCCAGTAGACAGTGTTGATGGAAAAAAGTTGAGTGGTTGTTGAAACAGGAGGGCTTTGGCTTGTCAAGAACAGGGCTATGATGGGCTATCACGTACAGCAGGCGAGGGTCACTTTTCCAACTTGGTTCATTTCTCTGAGTGCTTTGTAATCATGGGGAGGGAAGCAATTGGCAAATAGATGAGTAGTTTGAGGGTGTTACAGAGATTTAATTTCCTGGAGAACAATTTTCCACAAGCCATGTAACCCCCCCTGATTTTGGGGGGAAGAAAGCCAAAATTTTCCAGCTGAACTCTGACTGACATAATGGTCGCCTCTGTCTTCCTTTCTGAGAATTTTAACAACAGTTGATATATAGCTTCCTACAGTAAATGATATTATAAAGGGGAACCTTTACTGGAAAATAGATAGAAACAAACACAAAACAACTCGGAGATGTGCACAGTGGGAGTCTGCTGGTTTTGAGCAATTCGTTGTTCGTGGCAGTAGCTGGTGGCCGAGCTGCTCTCTTCTGTTCCTACTTGTATATATATATACATATATATATATATCTCATACCTCTCTGTGTGTCTCTCTATGTGCATATTTGAATTGTGGTGACTGGCAACCATGGCCCTGTGTTGGAGACCAAATGTGGAGCCAGAGAAGACATTCAGTCCTGCACCGAAGGTCCTTCCCCAAGTACTGGTGGGGTTCCCTGCGGATGCCAGGACTTGCCAAGGATGTGGTTTGGTCTCTTGACTAAGTAGTCTCCATATTATTAATATTTTAAATGTGTCTTACGCAATAAAGTAGCAGTGTGTTAAAACCTCTTTTCAGCCCAGGTGGTTTAAATAATATCAGGACACAGTCTGCAAAGTTTTCACTCTGGGATTTGTGCAGGTTATTTCCCGGGTTATCTGGTGCTGGTGTGTTTTCCTTTTCGTCTTCTGTGGTTGATAACTTCAGCCCATAAACAAGCTGCAGATTAACTGTCCAGGCTGGGATGTTTTGCTTTATGTTGGTAATGCGAAGCTTCTCAGCCTGAGGATCTTGGGCTCTCCATCTGCCTTTGCTCCAGAGAGTGTCAAGGAGGTTCAGACCTTTGGGTCACTTGTAACACCAAATAATGCCTTCTTGGAGCTTCCTGGGTCTTCAGGCATGATATTTTAAATAATTTTTTAATTGAAGGGTAAATTTATGTCATTGTCCGAAGCATGAGTGTATTAAGATAGGTCGATCATTCATATCGTTAGCCTATAAGCTTGCTGTATTTGTTTTAAAGGACATTGATTTTTAATTACCCCAGAGATGGCCACTGAAAACCTCAGGAATTTGCAGCTTAATTGAAATCCAAATATTGAAAGCTGTAGGAATCTGTCACTAGGAAGCCCAGTGACAGGCTCTGCCACCTAGTGAAACCTACAGGAAAAAAGGAAATATTTACAGAAACAAACCAACCCCCACATCTGAGCATTTTTAAATTCTGCTTGCTGTGGCTGGGGGCCATAACCGATGGAATGCCTCAGGCACCGCTGTGTCACCGTTGACTGACGGCCTGCTCAGCTCAGGCTTGCTTTGGCCTCCTTAGCTGTGCAAGGAGATCTGTGGAGATCAAAACCACCGAGTGTTTTTGCTCTCTTGAGTATCTATTCCCTCAGGAAATTTGAGGCCCCGCTCGGTGATTAACTCTATAGGGGCTCCATTCTATATGTCTGGTGAGCAGGACTGCACAACAGTGGCCTGTCCATGGGGAGACACACAGCCAACCAGGTCTTCAAATGCAGGAAGTCTTGAAAAATCCACACGAGATCTCAAAACGCAGGTCTTGTGGTGTCTTTGAGTTCATCCCACCAGTATTTCTAAAGCCATTTATTTCCTCTTCTTTGATCTTCCTGAAGGCGTCGTGACAGGAGCGTGTGTCTGTGTTTTGGGTGAGTGTCTGCAGCTCTGGTCCTCCCCACAGAGCACCCTGGCCTGTCCACCTGGATGGGGCCCTGGGCAGCTGGGAGATGCAGGGAGAAGGACATTTCTTCTGCTGGAAGCAAGGGTTGACCACTATATTGAACATCAATGAAGTGCCGGGCAGGATGGTCTCCCCATGTCCTCCGCTACCTCCTCTTCCTCTTCTTCGTCCTTCACCTTCCCCACGAGCACTGCTCAGCATTTGTGCCTTGCTTGGCTTTCCACCCATGATTTAAGTGCATGCGGATGTTCACAACTTCCTAGTGCTGTGGAAAAGCAAAAGCCTGTTACAAGTCGGAGTCTGACCAAGGGCTGACCAAGTCTCACCATTTCTTCTAACTCTTTTGCCCATCCTGTCAGAACTATTTTCCTGGAAAACCTGCCTGTTTTCTGTCCTGCCTGTATACGTGGCCTTTACTACCTAGAAATTTTAAGCTATCAGTAATTCCTAAGTTTTTCCAGTGTTACTGGCATCAAAATTATCTCCATTGCTGACGTCTTCCAAATCTATTGGCTCAGTTCAGGAATGAGGTAAAAACCTCTGGAAAAGTTAAGCATGTGCCAAATTGCAGGAGCAGGGCCTCACATCACCAGGTTTCTCCTGTCTTTGATTCTGTAGGGTCTTGTACCCTCCACTCTGTCAGTCAGTATTAAATAATATCCTACGAGTAGTTGAGAAGAACAGTAATGGCTCCACATCCTCAGTCACATCTGTGCAAAGTGGAGAACCGTAATGCTTGTCTAAGCTTCACTCATTTGGCAAAGCTCGGGCGCTCTAATCTTCAGTTTCTTGTTCCTGCTCTGGCTATGTCGTTATCTCCCTCAGATGTGAATAAATACAAAGACCTTCTTAGTCTTGCTGTAGAAAACAGCCAAGAGAGGAAAAAAAAAGAAAATAAAAATAATGTGATTATGTTATTTTAGATGGCATTGAGGAGCTAGACTTTATGGGTCTTTAGGAGCTAATGGGTGTGAAGAGTTGATGTGTTCTGAGCAGAGCCCTTTTCTTCAGGGTGGACTGACAGACTCAGACATGGTCTCTGGCCACACAGCAGCATTTTCCAGAAGTTTGCCTCCAGGAGGACTCTGATAACGCTCAGGATTCCAGTTTTGGCTTTCCTGCAGAGGAGTTGAGGACTGCACAGGCTGTAGATGCAGTGTCCCACCATCTCGTGTACTGTGCAGGCTGGGGCGAGGGAGCATCTGCTCAGCATCCTGCACCTGAGAGCCTCTGATGCGTTTATGCTGAACACAAATTCTTGCTAAATAACAATACCATGGAGTTAGGGACAGATTTAAGTGAATCAGGATCCCACGTCAGCGTGTTTGTTTCTATTTCTGAAGACCTGGTGTAGTTGGGCTCTGGGAGGTCCATCCTGTGGGTGGTGACATAGAGATGTGGAGAGGCCGAGGTGCTGCGAGAGGACTCCTGGCTGTGGCTCCCAGCAGCATCGGGCCCGGTCAGGGTCTTCTGAAGAACCAACGGTGGAAGATAAGGGGAGCTCAGTCAGTCTCTTTGGTGTGGGCGCCCAGTTGGATTAATCAGCCGGTGACCTATCCGTGGGGCAGAGCTTGCAGGAGGGAGACATTAGCGCATGGAGATGGGGTGACCACAGGAATGCATTCGTCTTGACAGCGTCTTAATCTGGGTTTGGGAATGCTGGTGGAGCTGGAAGATGGTTCTCCTGGAGATTGCTTTGCTGGCATTGCAGTGGCTGCTCTCTAATGGGAAACCTCTGTTTGTGTTGGCATCTGAACAGGCGCCAAACTGGTGTGGAGTTTTAAAACATGATGCTTGCCATGTGCTATTTCTCCTGCTGCTGTGCTCTATTTCACATAGCACGGCTCGTCAACATGCCTAACATTGGAAAGTAACAAAAAGAAATTACTCAGATGCATTGAAAATAGATATAATAGAAAAATGTGTTGAAGACATAAAATTTTATCCTTCAGTTATTAAGGTCTAAGACATGTTCACTTGTTAGTGTTTAAACAGCAGCTGTTAACCTCTCTGTCCCTAACACTTATTCCTTCCCTACCTTTTTCTGCTTGTAAATTTTGCAGTCCAGATGAATATTCGATGACTAGTTTTAATAAATGATTTGTTTTTCATTTTGGAGGTGAGGCAAGGAGCATGAGTGTTGATGTCCCTAGTTGTATTAAAGAGGTCGCAGATAATTAAGCACTTGCCAGGTTCTGGACAGTTAGTTGATGTGTTTTTTAATTTTCTGGTGAATGAATGATGTTCTTTGAAGAGAGCTGTCATTGGGGAAATCAGAGATGTACTGGAGCACACCAGTGTTGTCTACAATGTCATTTTCAGTGCAAGTCCAGCAATATTATGATGAAGTTTATGGGCAAACCTAATTATGTGTCTGTCAGATGCACTGACAAATGCTCTGTGCATCCCTGTGTTAAAACTTGTGAAAATTTGTGTCAGTTGTTGGGGTTTCACATTGTTTTCACAGTAGTTTACTGTGTTGTGAGGCATAGATACTTCATGCACCATCCGTAATGTAAAAGACAATCATCCATAACACAAAATCAGAGTCAAAAACGTAAGACTGCCATGATGCGTGGGACTAACCCATGACATTTTATAAGACAAGGACGGGATTTGATTTGCTTAAGGAATTGACTCTGTGCAGTGTATGACTAATTTCCCCGTGTTGCTCTGAAAACCCCACACATCCATCCCTTGCAGTGTTACTGCTCAAGCGTTGGGAATGTGATGCTGAAGCAGCCCAGAGCCGTGTTAGGGAAAGGAGACACAAAGAGAGTGAACACCATTGTCTTGCAAACAGAAAGGGCCAGATGCTGGTCACAGCCCCTTGTGACAGTGGAGGAGAAACCCTCCTATGGACCTAGGGAGGTTTAGCGATGGTTTTGGTGGGACCAGGATCTCAACTGTCTTTGCATTTGCTGCTATGCCACAATTCTTGCTTCCCAAATTTAGGAGGGGTTGCAAAGACAAGTCCTCACAACTGCTGCTTGTCTTTGCTTAGCACCCATTGCCTTGAGTCAAACTATTTCCGAACGCATGGATGCCAATGACTGATTTTCTACTAGATGGCTCAGGGTACAATCTCATCCTAATCAAAATTTTGTCTTATTTTGATTAAGCAACACAGCTTCTTCTTCAGAGCAATTTCCATGAGACGAGATACAGGCTGCTCATTACAAACAGAAAGATGCTCGAGCACAGTAACCTGCTCAGAGAGGACAAAGCCATTTAAAGCTCCAAGTTAATGAGAAGTCCACAGCACACATTTGATAAGCTTTGTCATCCTTTTGTCTGCAGATCATAGACCCTGCATTTTAATTTACTATACATAATGCTTTCTTAATGAGTTCCAGTGGATAGCCATTGAACATGACACTGCAGCTGCCAGCGTGATTATGAAAAAGAGGCAGTTATTTGATTTACGTGATATTCTGTTATGGTAACTAATATTTGCAGACAGGATACAATAGAGGAAGAAAAAACCCTCCATTTAGATTTTGGTATCTCAGGACTAAGGTGCTAAATCAATTTATTTTGCATGTACGTGGGCAAACTGCTAACTGAAAACTAATGGAATTATATTTGAGTCTTGAAAGTCGAGAGACTCCTGTTTGCTTTTCACCACGAAGTTCAAGCAAACCCAGTAACACTGCCAGGCCTTTACAAGTGCAAACGTGCTTCTTAATATAGTACACAGAATCATTTTATGGAAGAGGTCCCTCATCTCTTATCCAATTTCAAAAGAGAAATGAAAATATCCAAAACTTGGGAACAACAGAGTTGTAACACTATGGCAGAAGTGATGTGTAGTTGATGGCAAGTTTTGTTTTATCAGGAGATGCTTTCTTGTCCTCCTTGCCTTTTCTTCAGCTGGGTCCTGTGGGAAAACTCTTATCTGGAGCAGATCCCCTTTCCTATGCATTCTTGCCTATCACCACACTGGTGTCTTTTCGCACAGAGGCACAATTAAAGGCTTTATGGAGTTTTTCTGTTGTTCTTCCTGTTTTTTTTTTTTTTTTCATTTGTGTAAGGATAGGAGTTAGGATGACTTTGTGTGATAGGCAATAAACAGGCTGAATTACTGTGCTGCTAATTTAAAATGAGTTTGTGTGTGTTGAGGGAACACGTATGTTTATGGTAGGATGATACTGTGGGACCCAAGTCTAGGAGCAGAATTACATTCTGGTGCCTAAAACAAGACACAAGCTGCTGGTAAAAAATAAATGTGTGAAGCAGGAATGTCTTAGTCCATCTCTGTCTTCCCAATCCAGTGCTCCCAAGTTTTGCCTTTCCTGATCAAGCAGTGGAACAGGCTGCCCAGGGAAGCGGTTTGTTCGCTATCTGCAGAGGTGTTTTAAATGTGTGTAGATGTGGCACTTAGGGACATGGTTTGGTGGTGGACTTGGCGGTGTTAGTTTTATGGTTGGCCTCAATACTGTTAAAGGTAGCTTCCAGCCTAAATGATTCTATGATTCTATGATCATACACCTCTTAATATATCGTATAAAAATACCACTGCCTCCATGCACAGTGACCAGCGCTGCTGCAGCCGGAGCATCAGTTACAGCGACATCTCACCCTGGATGTGCAGCTCAAACACCAAGAGCATCCTCAGGAGTCAAACACAAATGCCTCTCTAGTCGTCCCATGAAAACTGAAATTTTCTTCACCAAATTTACAAAACAAAGTGTTCCATCCAGAAAAAAAATATTATCTGGTTTTGCTTTGGCCTAAAATAAAGAGTGATGATAATCAATTTACTGTGATACAGGTCTCCAGTATGAAAGTTTAAATACAGAATCGGTTAAGTTTGAAGGAGCAGAGTCCCACAGCTGAAATCCCATACATTAATGGTAAATGGACTTGAAGTGCACATTCCCCTTGTGTAGCGTGTGAGCAAATGCATACGTCTGTGTGTGCACCGTGTGAGGCTGAGTCATCAGTATCGCCCTTTTGCCAAGATGCTGAGACTCTGAAAACATAAGAAATGCGTATAAAAGTACACCCGTCGCTAGATCAAAAGTTTGTGGCGATGGGGGAGCTGCAGCAAGGCGACAGTGATGCTCACGTGCGTGGATGGCTTTTGTGCGGGGGGAGATTAAATGGACAGGGACTGCGGCTTGTAGAGAGGTGACACAGGGTGGAAGTGCCAGAGGTGGCATTTCTGAGGTGGCAAAAAGAGAAGGTAGGAAGGAGTGATTTTTCACAGATGTGCCTGCTAAAAGGCCTGGGGACTTCAGATGAAATAACCAGGCAGCAAGTTCAGAGCAAACAAGGGGGAGGATGTTTTCCCCAGCACCGCGTGTTGGGGTTCGCTGGCCCTGCACCCCCAGCTGCTCTGCCTGTCGGACACCGGAATGGGCTCACAAAACGGCTACAGAAAGTCATGGATGTAAAGCCTTTTGAGAGCTATTACTTACAAAGCAATGGTTATTTCTCATGGCTCAGGAATCCTCTAATTTTAGGTTTCCAGAAGCTGGTAAGGGCTGCCTGGGGAGGTCCCCCTGTACTCGTGCCATAGCCTTACATCTGGCTCCAAGCAGCAGAAAAAATGGTTTGGTTCAGTCCTTGCGTCTGTTGTTTTGCTGAGCTTTTAAGTTACTCCTTTCTAATATTTTTAGAAGTTTTTGAGGAGACACTGCTTTAATATAACTGTAATTAAAACCCAGCACTCTAAAACTCGCGTTTGGAAGTAGGTCAGTTTGCACTTATTTGTCTTGTAGGGCTTTTTTTTTTTTTTTCTTTTTTCATGTCTTAGTTGTAGGCTGACTTACCATCTGCCTTCCCTTGGCAAAGCAAAAGAGCGGAAGATAAAATTTGTAAGATATAATTGGGCTAATATTAATCGTTTATCTCACGTGAGGCGAGTCACTGGCAGTTGTGCATGTCCATGTTTCTGATTCGTCTTCGTGGTCTTATGGGAGACTTCAAGCTCAGAAAACCTTTCCAGTGAAAAAATCTCAAATAAAAGTCTGATGCTGACTCCGAGGGTGCTAAGATGTCTTAAAACTGTGTGAGGACAGCAGAGTCACTTGCAGCGCAGCAATTGGGTTTTGCACACTTGGGAAATCATGGATGGGGGTGAGCCCAGGCAGGACGAGGGGACGATGCTCACCTGGGGGGATCGCTGTGCAGGTTGGGCTGTCTCCCCCTTTGCTCATTTACACCACGTTAGCAGTGAGACAAAGCAATATAGTTGTGTATAGTACATGCTGACTTCACCAGATATGATTATTTATTATAATTTTAGTATAACAAGACTCCATAGTCAAAGACCGTGTCAGTTCATAGACGCCGTGTTTGTCTATCTATACACATAGTCAGGTTTGCTAGTTTCCCCAGTTTTGCAAAGGATTTTCAGTAAAAATGTTCAAAAAGGCACATTTCCTGCAAGATTCAAAAGCAATTCTGCTTTTGGTCCCGCTCATTGAGTTTCCTTCCCTCCAGCAGCTGGAGACTAAATAAGCAGCAGCACGTTCCGTCTTCCATGGAGCAAGACCAGAGGAAAATTCTGTCTGTAATGTCCATGTGGTCCCTTGCATTAATGGCTGCACCCAGCAGCTAGCAATTGCTAACCCTCCTTTTTTTAATATATATATATATTTTATATATATATGTGCATTTATATATATAAATATATATAAAAATAAAAGAAATTACTATTTCAATCTAAGTTATCAAAAGGAAAAAAAAAACTGAGAAGCTGCTTTTTCCTTTGCTGTTGGTTGTTCCAGGCGTCCTGCCCTAAGTTTTTTCCTGACTTTAATACAAACTGTTCTCATTACAGCTTTCACTGGGAAATGGTTTCTTTGTTTTATCTGTGTGTGTGTGCGCACATGTGCTTTTAAAAGCTTGCGGATGGTTTTTCCTCACCTCGGCGTTATAGCTAGCCAGTCTTTTTGTGTTTGGGTTTGGATTTTGGCTGAAAAGTGAGGCCTGCAGGAGCAGGAGACTATTGCTCAGCCCAAGGAAGCGGGGAGATGGACCTTTGGAAGCAGATGGCAGCATGAAAAGGTTTCGGTAGCTGCGGGTAAGAAAACAAATGCTACCGACTATTAAGACTTTATGAAATGAGGGGCTCGTATAATTATTACATTTGTGTCTTCTAAGGAAGCAACATGCTGTAAGTGTAAATTTACCTTTGTTTTTCATCATTCTCTACTAACAGTTATCGTTACAGGATGCAGCACTGAGTATCTGAGATTTTTTGCTCTTTCTGAGGTCAGCTAGAGCGGTTGATAGCAGCCCACTTTTCCTTTGCTTTCCCATGCGTTTCATAGCTGCTGGACACCGCAATCTGCTAGTTTGGTTGGTGATTAGCAATCAAACAGAACGGTAAAGTTTACAAGCGTGAAGGCTGGTAGCACACAGTATGGGATTGGGTGTGTGGAAATGTCTCAGTCTTTTTGGCTCAAGCTGTAACAGCCATTTAAGCCTGCTTATTACTTCTTTAGACCTATACTTACATTTTAACTAGTTTTATATTTTTTCAGACTGAATGTTTAAGTTTTGGGTTGGATGATACCTTAATTAAATAATCGGTCATTGACTGAGAGCAAAAGGAAATAAGAGAAAAAAATAATCAGTGGCTTCTAACATGGTCCATGAGATCTTGGAGAGGATGTCTGTGCCCAACCTGAGTCAGGAGAGCCGGTAGGGAAACAGAAGAATGAGCGGAGCTCTGGGAGTAATGGAGACTGATTTTCAGTGAGAAGTCTTAAAATTGTGGAGTTTATTCTGCTTATTTTATCCAGACAGATGAAGTAGTGATTGATGAAGAGGAGAAAAGCCTTCACTGAGAGACTGGCCAGGTGCTCTGGGGGTCTTCACTGGAGGAGGGAAAGGGGGAAAAGAAAGACCCAAAAGAGGGGAGGCTGCAGCTGGATAACTTGGGGTTGGGTGTCAGAGCATGAGCCACCACTGGAATGGGCTGCACCCCGTGTCCCTGTGTCTTCAGGAAAATAAGCTTTAAGGGAGTGCGTAACCTGCATAGCCCAGGTTTCGAAGTTCAGTCAAGGGTCAGATGAGTGAAATGATGTTGTCTGTGTTATACGAGAGGTCAGATTAGGTGATCTAATGATCTTCTTTGACCTTCAAAGCTATTATTATGTGCCATTATCCATTTCAGATATGGAAAGCTCGCGTCTGTTACACACAGTTCATGGTTATGATACTATTTGGCTGGAGAAAAAATGTCAAAATTAATAAGTAGAATCTGAGTTTTATGTCTTTGTACCAGATTGCTTTGGGGAAATTTCCTGTGGTCTTTTATTTTTAATATAGATACAGTCTCTGGCTTTGGTGATTTGTCTTGCTGCCAGATAAAGTTTGTTGAAAGGAGCATAGTGATTAATGGCAAGGACATTTTAACATTTTTGTGAGATGGACTATGATTATTATTTTCATTCTTTGAGTTTTACCATGTAATGCCTGCTGTCAGAAGATAAGCGCTATGTGACTTAATCAGCACTTGGGGAGAGACCGTTAGTGATGAATCCAGGTACCACAGGCGATCATGTAGATGACTGAATAAATAGTGTTCTTCTTTCTGTACCAGCGCATTACACAAGTATCGTGGTGTTGAGTTCGGTTGCTAGAAGTAGAATGATGTTTTTTCCAAGGTTTTGTGTATTAGGAGGAGAGCAAAACCACGTAAGAAACAGAAGGCAGAAATAGGAACAGTGTAGTCGTGGTTTTCAGAGTTGTGTTGGACGCTCTCAAGCCTTTGAAGTGAGACAGGGAGTCAGCAAAGCAAAATAGGCGTGAGCAGACGTGTTGAAAGGTGATTCAGCTTTGAATAAAGGTTTCTTAAGAGTTCATGGAGTCAAAGTAAACTTGAGTAGTCTTTGTGTTCTGCGAAGGGATAATTTAAAACATATTCCAAAATTAAAATGCAGATAAGGATTAGGGTATGTGAAAGTAATTTAGGGCTGGGCACATTACAGGGATATTGCAATTTTTCCAAAACGATCTTAATGAGTGCAGTATATCTAGGGTTAAGGTTAACCTTAAAAGAATTCAGACGTTAAGGAATGGAAATGCACAATCAGTTCGCTGAAAGAATCTTGACTCTGTTCTGTGCTGAGGTCTTGTAATATCTATATAATTATGGTGAGTGAATAATAGGGTTTTATTCTTTTTCAAGTCCTGGAACAGATTAAATTGGTCTTTTAAATGATGTTTTCCTCTTAAGTTGTGCCTGCGGGGTGAAGATATGGTTAGAATAGGGTCTGAGGAAGGTTGCTACCAACCCGTTTTCAATTGATTTTCGCTCATAAAATGACAAATGACCCTATTTGTGAGTTCTCATAAAACACTGTCTGAACTTTCTGTTGTACAAGGAAGATGTGTTATATTGTGTGCAGTTTGGGCTCTGCTTTTAGTGTAGAACTCAAACTAGTCTTTATCAGGGAAACTAAGTGACACTTCTGCAGTGAAAGATGTGTAAAAACGTTAAAATTTGATGTGAAAAGTGACTCAGAGAAACTTTGAACCTGAGATAAATGTTACTATGAAGGGAACGGAATAAAACTGGATATTTGCCCGAATGTGATATTGAATTGAATCCTGCAATGGGGCTCAAAAGAGAGAAGGCAGAAAGAAGAGTGAGGTCAAGAATTGGCCAGAGAAATGCAGGGATTTGCTTTTATTCTGAATGGAAAACCAAGCAAAACCGATACTGAGCAGTGGCTCACACAGGAGTGAGGGGGAATGGCAAGTGAAGGCGAGGAATCTCTTCTTGAATATGAGCGGTTGGGTTTTTTGGGTTAGTAAGGGCACCTGGGTTCCACCTGAGAGCTCTTAGTGGGAGGAAACCATGAGAAACGTCTTCTCCTTCTGTAAGGAGACTTCCTCATGTTACTGAGGTGGTGCAAATCCGTGTAGTGGCCCAGATGACCAGGACGGTGGTGAATCTGCTGTGGAAAATGAAGATCCAGTGATGCATCCAGAGGCAGGGACGTGCCAGGGTGTGTGGAGAATGATGTCTCACCGGTGGGACGGTCACTGTTTCACTGGAGCTGTCGCTGGAAATAAAGCAGCTTTCCTTGGGATTGCAGGGGGATTTTGGCTTGGTCTAAGGATGCTTTGGTGGAATTAGAGGCAGCAAAGCATTTCACAACCTTCCTATAAGAGAAGCAACAGCGCAGGACGGCAAGTCCACCATATGTTCATGTTTAATAGCAGTTTACAAGTCTGTGAATTTTGCCTACGGGATGTCTAAAGACTCTGGGGTCATGTAAATTGAAACAATGCAAAGTTTATTGTGCATTTAACTTAATTTAAATACCTAGAAACAAGCACAGGGGGATTCTTACCAGTTGCAGTTATTGGTTTTAATAAATACTGTTGTAATTGAATGTGATTTAATAAAAACAGTTTATTTCCAGCCTTTTGGAGTGAGAGTGCGACTCCCCTGAGGGGAAGACAACAGAAGGGGGTTAATCAGCATAACTTTTATTTTAACTTGATCGGTATTACTGAGCCACTCCAAGAAGCAGGTGGGCATTTGGTTTCATTCACGCCGACTACAAACTGAGTGTTTAATCTTGGTGGTGATGAAAAGGTCAGAACCAAGGTGGCTGCTTCACTCTGCAAGTGCCTTGTGAAATGACCCTTGTGGGGAGGGTGGAGGCTACTTCACTTGTTGACCAATATCATGGTCTTTTTTCATAGGAATTAACTGGGGAGAGTGGTGAGTCTCCCGCTTGACCCTACTGGCTTTAAGAGCTCAGGAGCAGCTGCCCATGGGCTGTGTGTCCGTGGCTTTGCCCATCAATCGTCTGCTTCCTTTTTTATTCAGCTCAGTGCAGTCTTTGATCTGCTGTGATCCGGTGTGATCTCATCTACCATAATCTATTTGTGTTCAGAATCCCCGTTGAAGCTAGTGGCGAGGTTTGTATTAATGTCAGTAAACCTAGGATTTTAGCCAGTACGGATATCTGCTCACCTAAACACCTGCAGACCCTGCAGATTTCTGTGCAATCACAGTCATGATAATCCTACAGTACTTAAATACGTGCAAAAATTAATGGAGTTCAAAATTCTCTTCCTGTTTATGGATTCCCAGGCAGATTACAAACCTGGAGATACGTGTGCGATTCCTGTGTGTTGTTTTAACAGCAAATTCCCTGAAGCAAGTCTGTATTGCATTACTTTTACCCATCTTATTTTATTGAAAACACCTGGGTGAAGCTAACAGTTATCTGGCACCGGTTTGACATTCGGCATCTAAAAAATATCCACTTATTTCTGTAGTACTGAAGAATCAGAATAAATGCTTTCAGCGTAGGAGCACTGCTGAGGAAATCAGTTTTTAAGGCGTGACTCAAAGTTCAGTAATAAATCACAGAATCACAGAATCACAGAATCACAGAATGTTAGGGATTGGAAGGGACCTCAAAAGATCATCTAGTCCAATCCCCCTGCCGAAGCAGGACACCTAGGTGAGGTTACACAGGAAGGTGTCCAGGCGGGTTTTGAATGTCTCCAGAGAAGGAGACTCCACAACCTCCCTGGGCAGCCTGTTCCAGTGTTCCGTCACCCTCACTGAGAAGAAGTTTCTTCTCAAATTTAAGCGGAACCTCTTGTGTTCCAGCTTGAACCCATTACCCCTTGTCCTATCATTGTTTGCCACCGAGAAGAGCCTGGCTCCATCCTCGTGACACTCACCCTTTACATATTTATAAACACTAATAAGGTCACCCCTCAGTCTCCTCTTCTCCAAACTAAAGAGACCCAGCTCCCTCAGCCTTTCCTCGTAAGGGAGATGCTCCACTCCCTTAATCATCTTAGTTGCCCTACGCTGGACTCTCTCCAGCAGTTCCCTGTCCTTCTTGAACTGAGGGGCCCAGAACTGGACACAATATTCCAGATGTGGTCTCACCAGGGCAGAGTAGAGGGGAAGGAGGACCTCTCTCGATCTACTAACCACCCCCCTTCTAATACACCCCAGGATGCCATTGGCCTTCTTGGCCGCATGAGCACAGTGCTGGCTCATGGTCATCCTGCTGTCCACCAGGACCCCCAGGTCCCTTTCCCCTACACTGCTTTCTAACAGGTCATTCCCCAACCTATACTGGAACCTGGGGTTGTTCCTGCCCAGATGCAGGACCCTACACTTTCCCTTGTTATATTTCATCAAATTGTTCCCTGCCCAACTCTCCAGCCTGTCCAGGTCTCTCTGGATGGCAGCACAGCCCTCTGGCGTGTCAGCCACTCCTCCCAGTTTAGTGTCATCAGCAAACTTGCTGATAGTACACTCAATTCCCTCATCTAAATCGTTAATGAATATATTGAATAATATTGGCCCCAATACCGATCCTTGAGGCACTCCACTAGTTACCGGCCTCCAACTGGACCCTGCCCCATTGACTACGACTCTCTGGCTTCTTTCCTTCAGCCAGTTCCCAGTCCACCTCACTACCCAATCGTCCAGTCCACACTTCCTCAGCTTAGCCATCAGGATGCTGTGGGAGACCGTGTCAAATGCTTTGCTGAAGTCAAGGTAGACCACATCCACCGCTCTGCCATCATCCATCCACCTCGTTATTTCCTCATAAAAGGCTATGAGGTTGGTCAAGCATGACTTCCCCTTGGTGAAGCCATGTTGACTGCCCCTAATAACCCTCTTATCCTTGATATGCCTTGAGATGGCACCAAGGATAAGGTGTTCCATCAGTTTCCCAGGGATTGAGGTGAGGCTGACCGGTCTATAGTTACCCGGGTCCTCCTTCTTACCCTTTTTGAAGACTGGAGTGACATTTGCTTTCCTCCAGTCCTCAGGCACCTCTCCCGTTTCCCAAGACTTGGCAAAGATGATGGAGAGTGGTCCAGCAATGACTTCAGCCAGCTCCCTCAGCACCCGTGGGTGCATCCCATCTGGACCCATGGATTTATGGATGTCCAGGTTGCTTAATTGGTCTCTGACCCATTCCTCATCAGCTAAGGCAACCTCCTCCATTGACTTGGCTTCATCTGGGGTCTCAGCAGAACAGGGCTCCTCAGGACTTCCTCCGGCAGAGTAGACAGAGGCAAAGAAGGCATTCAGTAGTTCTGCCTTCTCTGCATCTTCTGTCACCAGGACACCCACCCCGTTCATCAGGGGGCCTACATTGCCTCTGGTGTTAGTTTTATCTGCCATGTAAATTTTGACTCTTAGAGATGCCACCATATAAGTAGAAGGGGTCTGTGACACAGTATTTGAGATATTATTCTGCTTAGGATTTTAAGCTGGAATGTATATTTGCTTAAAATGGAGTAGGTGCATCAGAGTTGTTTTTTTTATGTTCTATATTATCATGCGGACCCTGCATACCTGTTACAGAACCAGAGCAAGAAATGGAATGTCTAAATTTGGGTAAGATCAGGAGAAATCTTTTAGTTCTGTGGTCATCATAATATTATCTTTTGCTCAGCTTTGGAAAGCAGTGTGTACGGTTTTTAAAGTGTAACAGCGATTTCTTCTTTGATGAGGGCTCCAATTACAGTGATTTTATCTTACGATGTTTGATAGTGTAATCTTTAGAAAACCATTTAGATACGCTGAAGCATTAGCACCAGGTGTACAGTGCCATGAAATCTGTTATAAAACAGCTGTTAGCGGCACATTTGTCAAGTATCTCTAAATAATTGAAAGACCTAGTTAAGAAAATACTTATTATTTATGCAATATCACCTTGTGAGTTCTGTGTGCGGAGCACAGCAGGAGTTGTGTGACCATCTTGCTGAAACTTCAGTGAGAAGTCCAATGCTCTCGTGGGTAGGAGGCTTGGGTATTTGGTAAGAATTGTGATGAAGTAGTTGGCTGGATCTGGTGACAATGTTCCTTGGAGTTCGATTGCCAGTGAAACGGAGCCTGTGACACTGGTGTTTTGGTGTCACTGAAGCCTGTGAACCTGCCAGCAGAGGTGGCAATGAGTAATAGTACAATCGATGATATAATACTAAAATATAACAACCAATAAAATAATAATCAATGCTATAATGATAACTGATACAATAATGATAGTTATGAGGAGCATGTCCGAGCTACTGTGCTCCCATAAGCTGTAAGGTCTGGGAGGTGCCTGTGGGCCCTTGTTCTCCTTTGCGTGCATTAACAACAAATAACCCACCCCCAGCTGCAAAGCTGCTTTAAAAAAATCAAAGTGTGATCCAAGATCTGAAAACACCACAGAACATGAACAGGAGAATGTTTGATAATAATTTAATAGATGTCGTCCTTTGACAAAGCTCCTACCCCTTAGATGGCCTGTGAATACCGTATTGTCCTAGAATGAAAACGAGATTCAAGGTAAAAATGAAGAAGCAGGCCCTATTAACGCCTAAGAACCTCTGCGGGTTTCCCTATCTGGGCCAGGTTTTTTGTATCTTCCTCCCTCAGTGAGTCCATGTCGGATAATATTTCATCAGATGATACAGATTTTAGTCCTTACAATTTTCTCCCTCTCATTTCTCTCCTATCATTTATTATTTAACCCTCTAAAACATTCTATGCCTTGCAAGGTGTCATAAAAAATAAAGTTGATTGGTATAAATATTGTATAATGAAGTTTCAACATTTCTGACCTGGTTTTTGTTGCCCTACATCACTAAGTTACTAAATATTAGTTTAGGTTTTATAAGTATTTGCTGTAAAATTATATACATGTGTATGTTAAATTCAATTATACGCCCAATGAAGTTAAAACCCTCTATGTATAACTATGTTGATGCTTGTGCACTTGTGTATATTGCAAGCTGCACAGACTTTTTGTTTGCAGATATTTCCTGTGGCATCAGAAATTCCCCAGACTGCTGAGATTTTTAATTTAAAAATAATAATATAGAAAAAAAATAGAGTTGAAAAGGTAGTTTTACAGAAACCCTCCTCTTGGTTTCATGGGTTTTACTGACAGCAAGTGCTACATATAGCACTTGGCTTTTCTGTTTCAATTAGTTAAAAGAATAGTAGAAATAAAGCGTGGAATAACCTAAATTTGACCTGAGTTTCTCCATTTCTTCTGGATGTCAGTTTTTACCAGATTTAATCCCCGAACTGATGGATTGGTAATGTTTTATTTATGGTGTTTTGCTGAGGTATGGAGGCCTGATGCAGAATCGCGATTGCTGTCTTTCCACCTTGAATATGGAAATAGTTCATCCCTCTGCTTTTACACCCAGGGTGAGGTGACCAGCATCAGTAAGAGAGAAGGTCCCTGTGATTGACGTTCAACGGGGATGAGGCAGCCTGTGCTATACGGGGACCTCCGTTATCTAAAGTGCCAGGTAGACAGAGCTATGTATTTATAAATGAAAGCATAAAATGGATTATACTGGAAAAGAGTGGCATGTAGGAGAGAAAGTAGAAAGTAGAGATTACTTTAGGTACTTGGAATGAATCTTTCTTCAGAGCCATGGAAAGAAAATCCAAAGATTTAAAAGGGAGTGTGGACTGGGGCCAAGAACAACAGTTTATCAGTTTTAGTGGTCTTAAATTAATCTTAATGCAGATAGAGAATTTCCAATAAATTACTCTTAAAAAAAAAAAAAAAAAAAGAAAATAAACCAAACACACAGTGCTATGGCTCACTTTATAAAGATCAATAATAGGAAGGGAAGCATTTCTCCTGATAAGACGACAAGTGTAGAATAATCCTGAAGATACTTTTTATGCACAGTGCTTTGGTTAAGCAACCTAAATATTTATGGAAATTACAGGCAGTGGGAGTTCTGTGCTACTTTATTTCCAGATGAACAACATTTGAGTCATCAAAAGAAGAGCATTAAATAAGGGTGTTTTTTTTACGGAATTAATTTGACTTGTTAGGTGACACCAGGTTCCGTTCATGCCATTCGTGGCAGAAGTGATCACAGTGGGATGATTTGACAGAGAACATTCTTTCTCAGAGGAAAATATCTTAAATGTAAGTAAAAAAGAAATACCCAGGTCTTATAATCCTTTTTGAAATCACTTTCCCCAGGACAATGTTTCATAGGTCTTTTAAAGCTGTATTTTCCCTCAGGAGAATTATCCACCATGCAGCATAGGCGCAAGGATTTGGGAGATGGCAATAGAGATTGTTTTGACTGTCTTAGTTCCTCATTGTCTTCTCCGTCATTGATGAAAGGAAATAGAGTTGAAGAATGAAAATTAAAAAAAAAAATAGATCTTTCTGATAGTTTTCCCCAAGACCTCTTTTTGTTGTCCTCAGAAGGGCCTGGTTTTAACTAGGCTGTTTCTGCTCATAGTGAGCAGTCCCATGTTTTCTCATGCATCTCGAGCTTTCCTTGTGCATCCTTGTTGGGAGATCATAAGGTTTGAGAAACAGTGCTGGAAGCTCTCACCTCTTCTTTTTTCTCCCGATCTGGAGATGGTTTCATCCAGAAAGCTCCTTTCTTTTGTACAAGTTCTCTTTATCTTATGAATATTTCAGGACAATCTGTGCAAAAGTAAGGGGCTTTTTAGCTGAAAAGCATTCCACGCACCGTCATCCTATTGTCTGAAATGTAATTGTTCAGCATTGCCATTGCTGAGGAGCAGATTGCATGCTCAGCATCCTCAGCGTTACGGATCTCCCCTTTCTGTTCCCCAGTAGCTCAAGGATATCAGCTTTTCTGACGCAGCTGATTTTTGACTACAGCAGAGACCTAGATTTCAAAGCCACTTTGTCCACAAGATCTCTAGGATGGCAGAACACATGATTTTGTGGTCCTCTTATTTTTGCTAAAACATCCATGTGAGAGAGTGCATGTTTGCATATCTGCGTCTGTAGGGACTGTCTATTAAGGGAAAAAGTGTGGAGGAGCCAAAAATAAGGACTGAATATCTGGCATGGTTTCTCTTGAGATTTCCTCCTCTTCTATTAACCTTTTCACCGCAACCGCTTTTGTATTTCTGGTCTTAATTAGAATTTTGAGTGCAGCTATGGAAGGAGCGTATCTATCCCCTAGCTGATTCCTCCATCTGATTTGGCATCCAGAAATATATTTCTTAGGAATTAATTATAATTGCTTTTGATGGAAAGCCAACTTTTTTTCATGTGTTAACTGTTAATTCTTAGCTCGTTTAACATGTGATTAAGTAATGATGATAAGCTTGAATGCAGGCTGTCTCTGTGTTTGTGATTTGTGTGGTTGTGTTTTGTGCTTCAGGCTTGTGTGGCTGGCTGTGGCATGGCCGTGGTCAGCATGGAGACACATGCTTTGGAGGGGTGAGAATACCAAACGGTACCTAAAGAGGCTTTGGAGTTGGAGGAGCTTAATGAAAGGTTAAAACTAGTATTTTTTGGACTGCATGACTGGTTTTTAGTTTGCTCCATAGCATGCCTCTCCCCAGCTGTATTCAGGTTAGAGGAGTGAAGTGCATTACAGTGATTCAGTGATTTCTTCTCCTGGGGTTTCTCTGTCCTGGTGACGATTTTTAACGCCCAGCTCCTGGCTTGGAGAAAGAGGCTGCGAACTCTGCCTTGGGGACTCATCTCAAGCGGTTCCTGGAGCTGTGGATTTTTTTTTTTCTGCCTTTTTTTTTTTATATATATCTTTTTGGTGTGCCTGTTATTCCAAGAGCAAGTCCTTTTGCAGGTAACCGTGTTTTTAATCCTTGTCCTTCTCGTGACAGTCAAAGATGTCACACAGGTTCTTCAAGACAGGTTAAAACATCTTTCAGACACTTTATAACTATGCTGCTGGAATTATTTGTGACTGTCAAGAAAAAGCCTTTACTGGGTGATTTTATTCTGAAAACTGCCTTCATAAAAAGAGACTTGTAGCTGTCCAAGCACATTTCTTTGTCAAATTCACTGAGCTTGTAAGCGAGGAAGTGCTTTTCCTCCTGCCAGCTTTAAAACCCATCCCAGTGCCAATCAATATGTGGATTGTTTTCAGCTGAGACAGACAGTTTGACAAAGTCATGATGGGTGTGAGTAAAGAACACAAAGGCTTTTCTTGAGCTCAGAGAGTGGAGTTGCGTACAGGATATACCTTTGAGAACGCAGGATTCTCCTCGCCTAGCCTTATCAAAAATGGACACAAAGTAGGCAGAATATGTCCTTTTAAACGCTCACTTGTGCTGTTAATTCAGGCAGTGGGATTTTTAGAAGCACCTTGCAGAGCAACATGAAATGTGGGAGTCCCAGCAATGCTGTGTGGGTAAGTGCTGTGTGCAGGTATAAATTGCAGGCGATGAGGAGATGTTGCTGGGAGGAGGGACTCTGACAGGCAATCCTTTGCAAAAAGCTCCAGCGACGGGTCAGCCGTCAACAAGGGCTGAGGAATAATCACTTTGAGTCCCTCTTTTGGGTCCGACGTGGTTTCTTTTCAACTAGGCAAAAAGCTATCCCGTTTGTCTCCCAGATACTAAGCAGCCAAAGGAAGAGCCAGTGCATAAAGTGCCTTAAATGAGTAGTGGAATAAAGGAGATTTTTAGACTTGCTTAGGAACTTCCATGGAACCCGTGAAGTCAAGGACACTTTTGGTTTGCATTGCGTAATCAGCCCTGTGGAAAAGGTGTAAAAATAATGGGTTTTGAATAAAATAAGTATTGGTTCTCTGAACTTCATCATCTCACGGGGAAATGCTCTCTCCAGTGCCTGGGATCACCCTCAGCTTTAGTCCTGGCCTGAGAGCTCCTGAGCTCAAGCTAGGGGCAGAGATACAGAGCGGAGGTTTTTTGTCTTGTGTTGCTGTGGTTTTAAGCCTAAGTTTTACTGAAACAGGGTGAACTGATTGTCTTTATAAACTTTCAGCCTTTCTTGGCAAAAGTGTGCTCTCTGGTGAAGGCGCATGAGCCGGGATGGTGTTGTGGGGTGCTACCAACCTGAATGGGTGGTGAGACTGCCAGGAATTTAGTGTGGGCTTTTGGTCCAGCTGAAAAGGTGAGTTAAGAGCTGGTGGTGTAGATAACATATGAAAATAGCCATATTCCATGAGACCGAACTCGGATGTTTTGCCGTGGGTGGTAGCACATACGCAGGAAGGAATCCACATGTAGGGCAGAGGGTTTTTTTCAGTCTATACTAGCTATAAAGGGTGGAACGAGCACCACGTTGCAGGAGGAAGGGTTGTGATTTTGAGAATATTTGTGCTTTTACAATATTGCTCGTGAGCTGGTTAGGGAGCCATAAAAAGTTACTGGAACCTGGATGTGCCTAATTCTCAAATCTGATTAAACAGAGGTGGGCTGATTTTCATGGTCGGCAACCTGAACTACCTCAGCGTCTGCGTAATTTTGCAGGTTATCATCAAGGAGGTGAGAAAGGGAATTGAAAACATCCCTTTTTTGTGGTTTTTTTTCTGAGTTTGGGCATTTGTCGTTCCCTATCCGTGCGCAGCAGTTTCGCGGAGGAAGGGCTGGTGATGGAGACATCCCTGTTGTACCCTCAGGGCCTCGCCAAGTCGGGCTCTGGGGAGCGATTCTCCAGTCTCCTGGCAGTTGCCGTAGCTCCTGTGCACGCTCTGTTAGGCGTCCTCATTTGCACGTGTGCTACCGCTTTATTTATTGCGGTGTAATTGCTCGCTGTGTTGGTGCTGTTTTTCAAAGCTCACATGAATGATCCCACTCCACTCAATCTGCTATGGTAAATACTTACTCTGGTGTATTGTCTCTCACCTTGAATGTCCTTTGTCACTGAAGCAATTTGATTCCTTGCTTTGCTTTTCTTGATAAACTTTCTATTCCCTTGTTACACTTCAGCCCAGTGAGCCTTTGGCCTTTGGGAAGCTTCTCGTTTTTGTGTTTATCTGTGCTCTATCTGCTGCCAAAGTAAGCCCCCGTCTCCTCTCCACCAAGGAGAAAAACCTCCTCTTCTCCTTCTTGACATTTCTGCCTCTTTATTTTTTTCACTTTTGCTCCTTGAAAAAAGACGTCGTCGTGATAGCTGCATTTATCTCTGTCTGTGGTCTGCGTTCCTCTCCACCCCATGCAAGAGAGACATTATGAATAAAAACCTCTTGTAAAATCGTGTTTTAAGAGTTACACTGCTGAGAGCACTGCTGGTTGCTGGTTCCTTTCTATTCTTGTTTTAATCTGCGACCCATCCCGCCTCCCCTGGCCGACCAGCCTTGGGTCCCATGGTTCTCTTCTGCCATCTAACCCGGGAAATCTGTCTTTTTTATTCACCTCCTCCTCCAGCATCTCTCTCTTTTCAATCTGATTCCTGCTCTGGTGACATCCTCTCCTTCACCACTCTTATCTTGGATTACGGAGTTTCATTTTTAATCACACATCCAGCACGTCCCTCCAAGTCCCTTGAACAGGTTCTCTTAATTTCTTCTGTCTCCTCCTCGGCACTGCAGGTACTAGTCAGGCCAGTAATGACTCTTCATCACATCATCTCACCCAGCATCTTCCCAATATCCCAAACACGTTCAACTCTTCCCGTTTGGACTGTGGAGCATTGTGTTCCAGTTTGCAGCTTATCTTTCCAGCTTCCTTAATCCTTCCCTACTTCCTAACCCCCGTCACGATGCTCCTTAACATATTAAATTTTCTCCTTTTCTAAAAGTATTTTTAAAAGTTTTTCTTACTACTTTTGTTTTCTCCCTCTGGCTCTCTTAACTCCAGCTTTCACTTCTAAAATAGCGACTCCAAAGATCCTTTCGAAGTGCACGTGGTCACACCACAACCTGGCCCCTGGAATTTGCTTTTCTTACTATAGGAGGTGGGCAAGGTACATATGTATTTTTCCTAAGTGACCCAGCAATTTGTCAAGGAAGGCTGCGTGTGATTCAGCAGACACATCAGGCCGTAGGTATAAAAATTTTGCAGAAGGCACTAGTGTGATCTTTTTTGCCCGAGGCACAACGCACATCAAAGGGAACTCGGGGGGCAGAGCAAAAAGATCTGTCTAATTTGCCACTAAGTTGAGCTACAGTGTGCTGTGGTGATGATTCTGACTGAAACATCAGGTTAATAACACAATAAAAGGCATTTTAGTTCTAGTGTCTGTTGGCGATAAGGAGATAGTTTTTCTCAAGTTAATAAATTTTAATTAAAACTGCATGCAGTGATGTAAAAACAGCATTTTATTCATAATAATTGTCAGCTCTTAGTCAAGGAGAAAAATTTAGCTGGCTAAGATGGGATGGAATTTTTCTTTTGAGTCTCCAAATTCATTACAGAAAAATTGAACTGAGACCTTTGGTGGAGACTGATATGATGCAATAAGGAATTGCTGTAAAATTAAGAAAAGTCCAACTTTCATTCAGCATCCTCCAGATAGGAGATGCTTTTTATTGGCTGTTTCCTTTGGGAATGTGCTCATTACAGTAACCATCAAAATAGGAATCATTCATCTTGAGACACTGCTTATGTTTGCTGTCTGGCTGTTTGGGGAATGAGATCTTTAATTAGTTCAGGATATAAAATATTACACATATTCTCCCTTCCTTTATTGCTGGGGTCAGCAGGTGCAGCTTTGTTGTCGTTGTGACTGCAATGCCGTTGTCCTTGTCTGGTCATAGCACACTTTTTTGTCCTATAAACTGTCAGGACGTATTTCTGCATTCTGTAAATAATGTAAGAAATCATATCCTGAAATTGATAATAAATGTGTCAAGTGTGAACAGTGATCTGGTTGACACACACATAATATCGTGACCCGAGGAGAAGTTTCATAGCTGCCCTTGCAGGAGACTTTTTAAACCAGAGGGTGAGATCTGGATTTTTTTTCAGAGGGCTTGAGAGATTTAGCATTGGTGCGAATGACATTATGATTTCATGCAACATTTCCTTAGAGGTTATTGCCATAGTCTTAATGGAAATTCACGCAAATAGACTTCTCAGGACTGGTACGTGGTGTTTCTCTGTCAGCGTAGTAAGCGCAGATGGCAGCAAGTCGAAGTCATTGCTTCCTATAGCCAGACAGGGCTTAAACTAGAGGGGATAAGAAGATAAAATAAGAATGCACCATACCTTGTTTAACCCTGGTGCTACATGAATCTAGTCCAGGTTTTAAAACAGAAGGTGTGAAAGGACGTTGTTGCGCTTTGAGGAACGCTGGAAAACGTTTTCTCGAGCTGCTGGCACACAGAGGCCTCAGAGGAGCAGCCGAGGAGGATGCAGTAGGAGGGCACAGCTCTTCCCCCTGGCCAGGAAGCAGTGACCGACTGTTTTGGAATGGAAATTCTCTTTCTTTGCTCTTTCATGTGAGACCCACCAGTGGATAAACCTCATTCTTCCCTCTCTTGACTTTCTGTCTCCTCCCTCGATCCCTTGTGACCTTCTTCAGTTATTCCTCTTCTTGCCACCTCGTTTAACCCTGTTGTCTCTCTTGGCGTCACTTCACCTTTCAGATCTGCCTTTGTGTCTCTGGGCTGGGAAAAATCCACAATTCTCCAAGCATATCTGCAGCTGCCAGGCGCCCCTTCTCCTTTTCTCTCCTACCCAAGCTCCTTATTCCTGCTCTGTATTCTGGCTGCCTTCATCTTCCCGCTGCCAACTCTTCTCTTTTCTCGTCGAGTTTCTGCTCTCTCTACTCCGCTGAGATTACAGTTGACTAAACCCACAAATTATCACCTCCTGGCCAAATCCCAAGGCGTCATGCCTGTCCTTGGCCTTGGCTTGTTTTCGCATTCACTGCAGTTGACCCCCTCTATCCCCTTCAATTCACTCTTTTCTCTGTAGCTCTTGGCAGCTACGATTGCTTCGAAGAATGGCTGGTGCCTCTTATCTCTGAAGTGTGTTGTTCAGCGACTGCCTTGGCAGCTGCGTCTTCTCCATATCCCCCTCGACTTCATATTTAGCAAAGCTGCAGCCTCGGTTACTTTCCTTCTCTTTTTCTTGTCCTGATCACTTAGAAATTTCACGTGTTTTATTGCATCAGCTTCTCCTTCCGTGCTGACTGCTCAAAAATAATACCCTTTAATATAGAAACTTCCATTCCGGTTGGAATGGAAATTGGTGTCTATTCACAGAAACCCCCTGCTAGTTCATTTGCAAGTTGCTGCAATCAGCTCATGTATTATCCCTTCCTGAAATTCCTGTTTTCTTCTCCATCACAGGGGGGGGGAAAAAAACCCAAATGCAACTTTTTTACTTTGACTGAGCACAGATAGGTCATCAAAGGTTACTGTAGGATTTTTCTTCTGCAGCGCTTCCAAATGCTGTTGTGTATTTCCAGCCTTCGTGCCAGATTGACCTAATGATCTCTGGAGTCGATGCAGATCATCTTTTGTCCTTTTGCTCTGTTTCTGATTACCTCTTTCACACAAAATGCGGCTTAAAAATCAGTAACAGAGCAAGGAGGTGAAGTTATATTCCGGAGGGTTCATTCAGGTTAAACACAGCCTCTGCTTGTAAGGTCTTATAGTAGAGCAAAAAAAATGACAAAAAAGACAAGTTCAAAGCAAGATAGGCAACAAGTTGGTGTTAAGAGTAATGGGAAGAGAGAAGGCAAGAATAAAGAAAGTTCTAATAAGATTATATATTAAAATGAGGCACTTTGAGAAATACTGTTATACACGTGTATGATAGGCTTACTTGGTAGGGTTAAACCATGCACATGAAATGTTGCTGGTATAAAAAATTTGGTAAAAGATGGCAGAACCAAGACTGTGAGCTGTATCCCAGCTCTGTTTTCAGGAGCCCATGGGGTTCAGCATGAGACCGTCTGAAGTTTTCCTTAAATACTTGATTTCGCTAAGGGTTCACCTCGGTGGTGTTACTTACAGATCTCCAGCAATGCTCAGAATCTAATCATTTTACTGCTGCGGTAACAACGCATATTGTAGAGATTGTTGGATAATAACGACAGTAAAAAGTAATTCCGGCCATGTATTCAGTTTATGAATGGCTGTAATGTAGTAGCACAATATTGCTGCTCTGCTGGAAATCATGTAAATGCCTGATTATCTATACCTATTAAAAAAACCCCAATTATTTATAGCAGAAATAAAAATAAAGCATCTGTTTGTCACTGGGGAAAACACGCCCTTCATTGTGCTATTATAGGCCACTCATGTATTGAGATTTCTGCAGTCTCCAGTCCTTTAATCACGGGAGTTAATAGGCTGCGCCATTAGACTGTGCAAGCTCGAGGGAGGCGATGCTCTGCGGTGAGTTCTGTTTACCCACTTTTGTAAAACTTGATCCATTTTTGCCCGTTGAGCAGCTGAACATGTGTTGCAGCAAACTTGCACAGCCAATCGCTTAAACTGAAGCTGCGCTAGTTAATAATGTGGGAATTTTATACAGTTCTTATGTTCAGTCGGGGTGTCAGTGCCAAAGTTAGTAATGTGTGTGTGCGCGTGTTTGTTTTGCCTTTTTTAGGCTTGGTTTGTCTAGAATTAGCAGATGTTTCGTTTGATTCATGATGCTGGATGTCACCTCCTGGAACTGGAGTTTTAATTAGGTGGCACCAGATGCTCTGGTAGCGAGCCCGGCATGCCAATGTCATCTCGGTGCCATTGCCACTTCCCCTCTCATTTTGTCCTTTCTGCGATGAACATCCACATCCTTCTCAGCCTCTGCTTTACTTTTTGGTTGTGTCTTCAAGTCCCCTGCAAGGACCGTTCCATCAGACCTTGCTTTGCGTGTCCCAACACCTTGTGTGGAAATGACTGGCCAGCCAAGGTAATGGTCCCACGATCTTCTCTGGTGGAGTGCAGGATCAGAAACCTTGACAGCACAGTTCCTCTTGGAATTCCAGACTTGGATTAAGGCAAAAACTGTCCTGCCGTTGGATGGCATGGCCACAGTATCAGTTAATAAAGATCCTGTAAACTAATTTGTTCCTGTGCCAACAGCTGTCCAGACCTAAGCCTCTGAGAGACAACTTGGACATGCAGGTGATGGGCGACAAGGTCTTCATGTGGGATTGATTGTGGCCATCGCACATCCAGATGGAGGGAGACAGCACGGGTAACACCGACAAAGTGCTCAGCTTATAAATGACTATAATATATAATTTAATATTCCACTTAGGTGGGAACCGTTTAGATACCTAATGGTCAGTCTCACTGTGTGTGTAAATGACATCCACACATAGCAAAACACTCGTTTCAGTTTTTGGAGACTCAGCTGTGAAGAGCTGGTTTGCCTGTCACCTTCTTTCAGAACGTAAGAGCAGCTCATATTTCTGGTTCCTGGCTATCTCTAAACATTTCTCAAAATGCTCCAACCACCCTGGGTACCTTTTTCCGCTTTGGATTGACCCCTGGGGGTGTTTGGGGAGATGCCTGAGGCTCGTTCACAGCGCTGTGGCAGCCTGGGACACGGCCACCCCGATGTGCTTCGTGTAGCCTCCTCCATGCCTTTCTGGCACAACTATCAGTCTACCAGTTCTGAGCCTTAGCCTTGAATTAAAGCTGTCTGGGGTATGTCAGCACCGTTCGCAATCACACCTCTGGAATATGAAATAGTAGCGCCCTCTGTTCAGATGTTTTGGCCGTGAAGCTTTCCAGCCTAGTCCCTGGTGTGATGGTTTTGGATGACAAATTTTCCTCTTGGATGTTCGCCTTCGGGATCCCGGTGAATTTGTGTTTTACTTGGTATCACTGGTGCAAACATTTTGTCATTTAGAATAAGCGTGGAGCGATTCATCTGTTTATTTTGAGAGGTTGAATGCCTGACCACAATATGTTTTCTTAAATTTTACAATTTAATAGTAGCCTGGGGTGCCGTATTAATTTTACTTCACTGCTCCAGGAGGCTGAGATATTGCTGCTTGATTCTCTCCTGCTTTAGTTTAGCATTACTCCGTGAGATTTAAATGACTGCTTGGTAGCTGGAGCTTTACTCTTTCCCTTTTGTTGTATTTGTGACTCTCTGATGCTGGGCTTACTGCTCCGTTAAATAGGTGCAGAAGCACCTGGCTGCTGGGACTTTTATTAATGTTTGCCGAGAGCTGCTGAAGTGGTGTTTTATAAGGTCTAACTATTTTCTAAACAATGCCATCCTTCAAAAATTCCTGTACACTGAGTCTCGTAAGAGGGAGTTTGATTGCAAACCACCACATTTAAAATTGTTCTATTTGTAAGTAAAAAATGATTGACTGCTGAAAGCTACCCTGCATGTTGGGTTGGTTTGGTTTGGTTTGGTTTGGTTTGGTTTGGTTTGGTTTGTTTTTTTGGTTTGTTTTTTTGGTTTGTTTTTTTGGTTTGTTTTTTTGGTTTGGTTTTTGGTTTGGTTTGGTTTGGTTTTCCCACTGGCCCTGTCACCCCATACCCTCCCAGGGTCAAAACAAATCTAATTCCATCTTGTAGAAGAAAAAGCAAATAAACCCAAAGATATTATTTGTTATTTGGGTTTGGGTCCTCACCGCAGTATGTTTATAAGGTAAACTCAAGTTTAATGGAACAAACTTGCCTGTTCAAGAATCAGGTTTTGAATTGTGCTTTCCCAAGGAAGCTTTCCTGAAGGAGCCAGTATTTCTCAAATGTGCTGTCAGAGTTTTAGTGCTCAGTGCTGGACAAGTGGACACATTACATCTCAATTAAGAATGGAAGATAAATGGGTGGCAGTAAATGGAGGTCATGGGTTAGAGGCATTTAATGGAAGAAATGGAAATGAAAATTGGAAAACAATCTGAGGGATCTTGAGAAGATAAAAGCGAAGGAAACTCAATTAGGGGGAGCCATGCTTCCTCCTGCTCTTGGATCTGGGGTAATTTCCTGGGTTTTGTTTGGTTGGGTTTATTGCTTCCACAGTCGGCAAAGTTGCGTTATAAATAAATAATTAAATTCAATTTTACAATCTGCTTGTACTGATGCATTTCAAATATAATCTCCATTTCAGACTTGTGTATAAATAGACAAAGAGACTTTTTCTGTCTTAAGTGACACCCATCGATTAGCCTTAGGCAAAGCCCACAATAGTATTACCAAGTGTTTAAGAACTTAAAGTATAAAATACAAGGACATTTTTAAAACCTAAAATATTCACGAATGCAAATTCAAATGCTAAGTGTTTATGAAAGCTTTGAACTGCATACAATGATGGATTTGTAAGGCAACGCATGCAGAGAAAGCATAATATACATTTATGGTATGGCCATTCACAGAAATGAAAATAAATCACTTTTCCTTTTGCCCTATTTCATTTAGAATATATGTATCTGCAAGTGTATGTGCATGTGTTTTTATACATATGATATCTGTCTGTATATATATACAACATTTCACCGAGATGAATAAGTGTGATAAAGTGGTGGAACTCGCTGTGGCGCATAATGAGCACATAAGGGTTGTGTCCACAGTAAAACCCTTATTTTCTCTGTCTTATTGCATTAGGGCTCGTGCTTGTGGTTTCCCTCAAGGGATCACATGGCATATATTGGTACCGCAACATTTCATTATTTACTTTATCAAGACGTTGACTTTCCCCTCCTCTTTAGGGAGCTTAGTCTGCCTCGTGATAAAACACTCTAAAATTGAGCTGCTGCAGTTTACGTGCGTGTAGGTAACACACCAGCTGGGGAATGCAATACTCACTCCTACTGAGGGCATCTGAGCCTTGCCCCGAGCAAGCAAGGAAGCATCTGGGTGGATGCTGATGTCTCGGCACACCTTGGGTGCCAGGCTGCTCGTTTTGCTTCCCACCATCTTGTGTAGAACCACATCACCTCCTGGAAAAGCGGGCAGGGAAACCACCATGACTTTGGAGGGCTCTGGTGGGATAAGGGCTGAGTTTTGTGTGTTACATGAAAGGCGCAGCAGCCAGAGCACGTTTATTTGCTTCGCTGCGCTCAGAGCCAAAGGGAAGCACCCACCGAGCCGCTGGCACCGTTCCCAAAGATCGCGGTAGGGTTGTCTGCTTTCATCGTACTGCTCTGATTCACTACAGTCCCTTGTGTGTCTCAGCTTCCCACTCCCTTCTGTTTTCTTGTCTGAAGAAGAATATCCTACCTGTGGAAGATTTTTGAAGATAAATGTCAGGCTAATGCTTGCCCAAGATTAAAAGAATGGTAGTTTCTACCAATATACTCCAGTGTATTCCCGTATACTCTTTGAACCTTGGATTTATTACCACACAGAGTATGGAGAGAGAAACAGAAGTGTAATTACAGTCTGCTTGAGCAGGTTCTGTGCTAGGTTTGCTGTTACAACCCCAGCTCCATTTCCTCTGTGCAAGGTAGAAAATTAAAAGTTCTGACTATCTTAATGATCGTGTGCAGGTTTTTCCTGCAGAGTTTCTGTGAGGTTGCTCAAGGGTTTTGGAAAAAATCCAATATGGAAATGAATTCTAGTTATTTCACTTTTTGCAATCACAGATACGGCTGTAGGTGAGATGTCTCCCATGCAAAGCTTGTAGCTGTCTTCAAGACCTTTCTATTAGAAAGATGCTTAGAAACGTCTGGGATTGCTTGTCGTGATTTCTGTGGATATTTTTGCCAAACTGGGAGAGAGTCAGCTTAGTTGTGAGTGATCTTTGGACACTGATGGCTGGTTTTGGTGAAGGATCTATACTGGTAGGGTAGATGTTGGGAAATGAGAAAAAGAGGTGCGAAGAAAATTGCAGGACCAGCCTGCTCTCTTCCACACCAAATAAGACCATTAAAAAAGCCTCAAACTTTTAAGGAAGGTGAGAGTATTTGAAGTACATTCAGGGCAGGATTTTTGGGCCAGTCAGGTTGTGTAAGAAGTGACTTAGAAGCTGGTGATTTCTGAGTAGGCAGCTCCTCGGCCTGCCCATTTGGGCTTCAAAAGAGACTAAACTCTGCGGTTAGTTCTATAGGACTAGAGTTAAATTCAGCATATGGTGAAGGACTGGACTGTCCTGCCCTACCTTTTTTGCTAATTCTGCAGATCTGCAAGTTCAGGTCTCAGTTAACAGAAGAGCCAGTTCATCAGTGGCCTTGATCAGCTTGCCAGCTCAGATGAAGATGTTGGCTTTGTGGTTTGTGGTATGAACTGGGAGGTATCAACTTCTCAACCATCAGCTACCAGCCATCTGCAGATGGTTGTGGCACCTCCTCGGTTAATACTGGAATGACAGTATGGGTGAAAACATGATGCCAGTGTCATTTCCCTGCAGAGGTTCATCGTCTATGCAAAGGGTGGCTCATGGGGGCTGCTTTGTGGAGGGTAATTCTCCTTTAGCGAGAGAGGTCTGAGGTGTAAGACCCATTCTTATGCTTAGGAGTGTGACCAGAGCTGCTTTTGTGTCTGTTCAGCAAGGGAAACTGAACTCCTGTCTTTCCTGAAATGAACTGCAAGAGATGATGCTAATCTTTTCAACATTGACAGGTGATCTGAACTAAGTTTTGGCCTCCAGGTAACCCTCTTGCCATTTTTACTTCTGCAGTCATCAAAACTTCTGCCCAGAGCACAAGCAGCAGCTTGAGGTGGTTTTATACCCTCTGGACATGAAGGATGAAAGAGGGGTGTCTCTTTTTCAGACTGTCTAGAGAAGAGAGAAGAGAGTACGCCTAAAAGTGTACTTAAGAAAAAATGGAATGCTTTGCCTCTGGGCAGTTTAAAGCAATAGTCCTGATTCAAAAAAAGTCACCCCTTTTTTGACATGCAGACTGTTGCCTACCTTGGTGCCTGTATGCAAAGCCAGTGTGATACAGGGGAAGACCTTAAATTTTCCAGACCTCGGGACAACCCTAGATAAAACTTCAGGTTTCAGTGCATCCAGTCCGCGTTTCATAGTGCAACGCAAAGTGCGTTGCCTTGCAAAACAGCCGTGTTCTGCTACAGCATCACGGACAATATTGACAAAGTACTGCCTGGAGAGCCCATATCCACGGGAAAATTCCTTCGAAGAAACACAAGGGCAATCGATTGTTCTTACAAAGCCACGAGGTTGGCTGCCTGAGAGCCCCTTGTAACCTGTGAGTTTCTCCTCGAGCACGAAGGGGAGCGGGTTGTTCACTGTACGTCCCTCCCGGGCTCAGCCGGACAGAAGCGGCGGATGTTTCTCCAGACTCACCGGTGGTCATGGCCAGCAGATGTGCTGCTTCTAAAGCCTTGCACACATCTCGGAACAGGCTCTTTGGTTTATCACTTGGCCTCGTATGTGGCAGGGAGAAGACACAAGCAAGCTGCTGGCTCATCGCCTTACAAAAGGTGAAATGACGTTCTGGGCAGCTGGGATTTGCCTCCTGTCCTGCGGGCACCCACCTGGGCAATGCTGGGCTGCTTTACGCCTGGCTCACATCAGGATGCTCGGCCTGCCTGGGAACCACCCGTTTCTCTGCATTCAGTGAAACTTCCAGTTTGAATCACAGATTACCGTCCAGCGAAGGGCACGATGCCTTTCAACAACCGGAACTATCTTGATAACAAAGATTTCAAGGTGGGGAGGGAGCTGTTTTTTCATTAGGTGTATTTTTTCCCCTCCGTGGGGATGGCAATGCAGAGGCTGTTGGGGCAACAAATGAGGGACCACAGGAGTGGGGCTGGGCAGGTTGGAGCGGCCCATCAGCCCCCAGGGAACCCCCTCTGCCCAAGCTCCTCAGAGAAACCAGCTGGACAGTGTTCCCAAATCATAGTGCTTAAGGTCAGAAGAGACCAGATCCTTTAGTTTCATCCCTTTTGTATCACTGTCTATTATAGCATCACTTTTGTATCTCTTTACTGAGTGATCTCTCTATGACTAAAGCATAATATGCATTCGCCACAAAATGTATCTCCTCCAAGACCTTTTGGCCCTCATTTGCAGGTATCTAGAGATAGGAAGAAATTATTCTGAAAACTAATCACCAGCATTAGAAAAATAAATAATAAAGCAGGGTATCAAGCTGATGGCTAATTTTATTTTTCCTGGCTTTAGTTTCCAATCATGAGATGTTGCTCCACCTTATTTTGTCCGATTAAAGAGCCCTTTACTTCCCACTAATATTTTGCCATGAACTTTACATAGGTTTTTTAATCAAGTTGCCTCTCCGTCTTCTTTTAAATAAGCTTAACAGATTGAAATATTAAACTGTCTTGCCGTAAATCATTATCTCTGCTACTCATATGGTTTATGGAGCTCTTTTTTTTCAGTCTTCTTCAATTTTTTAACATGCTTTGTAAAGAGGACTCCAGAGTCATGCACGGTACCTCCAAGCAGAGGAAAGGTGGATGTGGGTTAAATGGTGCTCCGGTGCTTGCTCTGTGCATCACACTCACCTTTTCACTGCCATGTTCAAGTGCAGTGTGGCTATTAAGCCCCTTTCAGATGTACTTTTTCTCTCCTTTTTGACTGTTTCTCTAGGCTTATTTTTGGATAGAGAGAAAGCTAAAGGCACATTGCTGGGTTAACGTTGTTACTCTTCATAGGGTTGACCATTTGCTGTGGGCTGAAAGAAACGTCAACAAAGGTGGGTCGGGGTGGGGGAAAGATGACTGTTTCCAGTATAGTATATAAGAATACTCTCTCTCTAGTATAACATATGTAACTAAAGGTGAAAGACATTTACTAGGTCGAGTTTTCCCGATAGTCCCTTGTTTGCTATGACCTACCATCCTAGGCCAACGCTCCTCAGTGCTGAGATCATCAGAAGAGCCAGTGCCCGTTTATGTTGCACTTGAGCCTGGGTAAGTCCAGCATTGTCTCCTTGGTGTGGGGGATCACTCGCTCTCCAGGGCAGTTCGACAGCTGAAGCACGTTGGCACAGATTTTGCTGAAGTGTTCCCCCAAGAATCTCTCATGCTGTAGGCAGTACAAGAGATACAGAGCTCTGTGTAAAGGAAGAGGACCCTGCACAGAAGTCCCTTGCCAGGACTTTTATTGGAATCCTTTTGAGCATCCTTTGCCTTTTTTTCTCCATCTCTTCTTCCTGCTTTAGCTTTGCTCCGCTTCTGATCTCATTTCTAAAATAACTGGGAGCAAACCCTTCTTTTTAAAATAGCTTCCTCATCCTCCCAGCAGAGGACACATGGGTTGGACTTTGATCTCTTTATTTTTCTACTAGAAGATGTACAGAAAATCTGGGTTACTCTGGGCATTATCCAGGCCCTTTGTGAAAAAGTGCCTCCGTACAAATGAGTTCTTATTGAGGTTTAACAGCTTTCATCGTTGGCGCTAACAACGTGAGGATTTCTGCTGGTACCGTCCCCACGTTCCGTGTGGTTGGGAAGGCTGCAGAGGTGGGCACAAGGCACGCGGGAGTTTTGTGATCCCAGTGGTGCTCGGAAAATAAGGCAAAACTCATCATTTACTGTAGGGACAAACAGATAACAGATAAATGCATTAAGAGGAGTTATCAAATTGAAGAGAATTCACTGTTTGCAATTCATGTGTGGCTGGAAACCCCGTAGCCACAAGTACATTTTTAAAGTATTTGAAAAAGTGTAGTCAATAGAGTGAAATTCTGCTTGTTCTTCTGAGTTGCATTACGCATGTGTTCGACAGTCGATCTTCCTGCCAGCCTTCATAAAATCTTGAGGTATCTGAATTTTGCGTGACACCTGCCACAGTCGCAAAATCGCACTGTTCATTTTTCTTGCCTTTTTGGCTGAAAAGTTGAGCCTGTGCGTGTCCAGCGAATAGCACCGATTTAACCCCGTGAACAGGCGTCGCATTTTGCTGTGCCCCTGAGACCGAAGAGGAAGGTGGATCTACCAGCAGCAGCCCCTGTTCATAGAAGTTGAACAACACAGCTCCAGCCACGCAAGCACATCCCATTTTTCAGAGCGGTGTCGTGGTTTGTCCCGTCATTCTCAAGTTCTTATTGTGAGTAGGAAACGTTACGTGGCAGCAGTTCAGTCATCGCTGGGGCTCCTCTGAGCCTGGTTTTACTGCAGGGTTTTATTGCACTGTTTGGCAGTGATGAAGTGTGTTAAGCTTTGACAGAGATTATTCATCAATGAGAAGGTTTCTTTATAGTATTTGTGCTTTTGAAGGCGATTTGATTCTTTCAGAGTTTTCCGTTATGTATTTTTTTGTTTATCCATGTAAGATTTTTTTTTCCCAACCAAAAGTATTAAAGCAAAATGAATATGGGTATTTCTTTTAATGAGTGGAGGGATGTGATGGAAGATACAGAAACCATAATAAAACCTAGTCAGGTGGAAATGTTGGCACATCTTATTTCATTTAATTCATAAATGGGAAGAAAATAGAGAATTTATTTGACTAGGCCTCTGGTTCAGTGTCTTGATGATATGTTTGGAAAATTACTCTGAAATTGATGTGTAAGTGACCTTGAAGATGTTGTATTTAAGTGATAGTTCATTTTGATGTGAAGATATAAGCCTCCCTCCCTTTCCCTCCACCAGTAAAGCAAGCAAAGCAAAATAGCAGCATTAGGTTTAAGTCATTTGAAGGTAAAGAAGGAAGAACTCAAAATATAAGTAACCCAAAAGGTCAAGCAGCTAATCTGTGATGTGCCTGTGTTCCAGTGACTTTAAGATGATGCTTTACTGAAAAGTCTGCCCTCATGGCAACAGTCCCATCGCCTTGGTGTCTGCTTTGGGACACCCAGGGAGCTGCCGTCGGACCCCTGAGAAAAACCCAGTCCCTGTGGGGGGTGGCACTGCTGCATCAGCATGCAACATTTACCCTTCGAATCACATCATGCGTATTTGTATGAATACATACACACACACACATCCCTCCCCGTATTTGTTGGTCTTCATATATATGAAAATGTAAGTAAATAAGTGTAATATTAATACAATCTATTAATATATATGAAGACCAACAAATACGTAAAAATTCATATATACTTATTGTTTTGACTTGAGGGGGCACTGGCCAGACCTACGCTGGCTTATTGCCGTTGGTTGGTTGGACTTTCCCTCCAGCTCTAGTAGCTGAAGTGATGTTTTTTGGCACCTGAGGGTCCGTGCCAGGGCAGGACACCGTCCCCGGCCTGGTGTCAAGGTCATGCCCACACAAGCTGCGCTGATGGGGCTGCACCTGCTTTAGTGACCCCCTGCCAGACCTGGTCTGCAGTTGCCCTGTGCCTCCGAGTCACCCAAGTCCCCTTGACTTCAGCCGGACCATTGGGTGTCCCGAGACCTCAGAGCTCCGATGAAGTTTCCATACGTACCCGATCTGGTTTCTTCCATGAGCAGAAGCGGTTTGCAGCCCTTCCGTACCCACAGTGGGGTGCACACAACAGCAGCGGTGGCCCCTCCTTTGGAAAGAGCCCACCCTTGAAATTGCGCCTGAAACACACGGTGACATGTCGTGTCCAGTAAGAGTGGTAAACCTGCGCGTTATCTACCTACTTATCTGTTACATGCAGATGTATTAAATTTATTAACGTGTTGAATTAACTTGTCACGATCCTGGCTGGTAGGGATATTAATGAAATCGTGTGTATTAACATGGTAAAAAGTACATTTGCAGATTGTTCCAGTGTCGGTGGAAATAGTATTGCTGAGAATTGGCTTTCTAATTCCCTTTTACTGCTCTGGGAATGTAGACATAATATTCATTGCAGAAACTACGTTTTGAGGTAATGGTAAATTTATACATTCAAAATATCAGTGAAAAAGAGAAAATTAAAAGTTAAGCCCTAGACAGGAATCTTACCTGTCTTACATTGTTTGACAAGCATGGTTTATTATGTATGTTTTATATGTGAACCAGAATAAAACCCCACAATATTAGGATGTTCCAGGTATGTATAGCCTTACAAAGTTAATATTGCTTTTGGACTCGTTCCTGGGCATGATCTAATCTCCATTTAAGTCAATGGGGATATTTCCCTTCGCTTCAATAGGAGCTGGGTTTGCGATTTAATATGCATTACAGCCTAGAAAATTTGCGCAATAAAATAAAAACGGGAGGCCACACTTTGCACGGTGGGGGGGCTTAAATGAAGGCACTGAAATAGCAGTTAATCACCAGAGTAAGGAGCCTGATTCTCAAAGCTGCCGGCTGCGAGCGGTGGGGGGGATGAGCGATAGGTCTCCTTCATGCTCCGGTTGAGTTTGTGGCTGATGTGATCCCCCCATCCCTGTGCAGGGCTGGCACTGGGGATTCATGGCTCAAGAAGGCTTTAAAAAGGGGTGAACGTGGTGTATGGGTTATTCTGATTCCCACTGGTTTCGGTGGCCCCAGTGCACTGGGTCTGTCTGGCGTTAATGCTCAGGTTCACGTCTTCGTTGTGCTAAAGCTTTTTAGTCCTGTGGGTTATATTTACGGTTTACCCTTAATGGAAATAACAAAATAAATATCTCCTCTCAAAGAGGTATGCATACTGCTTTTATACACACCAGGGCCGTTCTATGTGGAGGATCTAAACAGAAAAATATATAGGCCAGGCATAATGTTAGCTTTCTTGAAATCATAAATTTTCTTCCTTAATTGGGTGTGAAATTCCTGTCTACAAATCATGCCATTTTGGTTGAGTTTACATTCATTGGTTTGATGAATGATGGGCTTGCAGTATTTTTAAACTTTTCTTGCCTACGATAGCTCTCTGCTAAGTGTCCTTCAAAAATCTTTGCTCAATGCAAGGAATCTGCATTAGCTCTGACATTTGCCTTTACCCTCACAAATCTTTTCATTGCCCCCCATGTGCATCGATGTGTGGGGGCAGGAGCGGGGCTGGGCGGATGTAAAGTCTTAACCTAGGTGAGGACAGATGAGGTGTGTGTAAACTCTTTCTTCCCCTCTGTATTCTAGATTTGCAAGTTTGGGAAAAAAAAAAAGTCATTATTCAACTGTTTCCTCCTAAAGCTGCATTTATTTATTACTTTTTTTTCCCAGAAAGGCAATGCAAGTGAGGACCTTTGGCTGACAGCTCGGTGACAAGCGAAGTGTTGTGTTTGGGGCTATGAGACTCGTGGGGTCTTTGATGAGCGTCATGAATAATTAGTAGCGTTTTGGAATCACTGATTTTTTTCTTTTCTTCCTTTGAATTTAAGGGATGAAACAGAGGTCCCGGTACTTTGCTGTCAGTAGGCATTCCTGACTCCGCCGCATTCCTGTCATTTTAATTTGGGGACAAACGAGCTTCTGCTTTGTAGCTGGTTTTCACTGAGCCCCTTTGCTTTATGGAGGAGGGAGGGGCAGGCTTAGGGCTCTGGAAATGGGGGTTTTGTAGCACTTTGCATGGCAGAAGCTGATGTGGCCGTTGCACATATTGGGAGTGAGTTCTCCCCGGCGGCTGGAATTAGGAAGATGCATCCGTCGGCCTTAATCCTTCAGTCACCTTAAAGATGATGTATTTTTATAGCTACTTTAACCACTACACCTTGCATTTGCACTAGCGAAGAGATGGCTTTGTGTGGGGAGGGTCATGCCGCACTCTGGCAGCTGGGAACATCTGGATGTGGTGCTGAACTGTCACCTCCACCCATCCCTGTTGAACGGGCTCTGCCTTTGCTGCCTCCCACCCCTCCTGCCCCTCTCCATGGCCACTCCTGGGCCAGGGGCTGGGAATCAATGGGTTGGTCGCCTTATCTGGCCTGTCTTAATTCCCCAGTCCAAGATGCAGATTTGTGCAATTAGCTCATGTTCCTGAAAAGGGATGAGAAGAACGAACAACATCTTGTCACTGGAGTTCTTCTCAACTGAAGGACTGAGCTGCGGGTATTAAGCACAATGTCCCGTAGCAAAACCACTAGAGTATTTTGATAAAGAGATAATTAAGGGGTGTTCCGTACTACTTGTGTGTGATAGAAGTTTTTTTCCAAGTCAGTTCTCTTTCTGTCTGTGCAGGAACCTCCCCACGTCTTGTTCATCATTTGCTGAAACTGTGAGAGTGTGACTGGTTACACTGGCAAGTTTATAACCCAGGCTACTAAGTCAAATCAGCAAAATAACACGCTACATTATTTTTTGTATCTAGAACAATGACTTGGGTAGGAGAATAGGTTTTACTGTCTCTTCCCGGTACCAAGATGCCAAATTATGAGCAATTCTGGCCTGTTCCTGTCAAGGAGTTGATTCTTCCAGATATGCTCCTCATTGAGTATTTGCACTCTCCTTTCTCTGCTATTGACTCCCAGCCATCAGACCTCAATTTGCTTTTCTCAGCGAGATTAAAGAGCCTCATTACTCTCTGACTTTTCCTTGCCCAGCTTCTTACAGACCACCAGGTTGTCTTTTAATCTCGCCTTGGAAAAAACCTAAACAGAACTGAACTCCTTTCAGTGTTTGCGCTATTGAGAGTATTCGTGAAGGATGATCTGACTTTTAGGAGGAACGTATGTGCGAAGCAGATATCCATGGTGATGGGCACCTATGCAAACAGCCGGGCTGACAGCTCCAGTAAACACTCTCTTGCAGAGCTGTGGCAGGTCCATTCATCACGGGACCTATATACAAAGTACTGTCAAACGTGTAAGGTAAACAAACAGGGGGCTAAAAAGAGGTGAGGAAAGAAATAATGCTTTTCTCTAATCCTTTTTTATTTTTAAGAGCCTCTTGGGTTTCTCGTGACTGTAGTAAATACCTAAGTTTCAGATAATTTTTGAGTGGAGCGTGTCATTTGGAGTGGTTCACTGAAGGAGGTGCAGCAAATCAGTGGGAGAGGAGCGAGGGAAATCCAGTTTGCTGATTCTTTGTCCACTTTAATAGCCACTAACTCCTCACTCTTTCTTCTTTTGCTTTCACCCTTCGCAACACCGCGTGTCTGTGCGTGCCACTTGCAGGAGCCATACAGAAAACATGATCTTCCCAGGGAAAGAGGGAAAACAAGCCTTTAAGAGAAAGGAGCACACAACCTTTGCATTGCTGGCACTATGCCGAGCCCAGGGGCTGCACTTAATTTGCATGTAAATATGCCCAGGATTTTAACCAGAGATTAATGAATGCACTCTGTTGTTATTTTTCACTTACGGTGTTTGTAATGTATGTGGTGCTTGGTGATTCGCATGGGGCAAATGGACCTGGGGGAATGCAGTGACAACTATGTCGGTGGCACTGCTTTTCGGATTGATGGCTGGCTGTATTTCGGAGGCTGCCCCGGGCCTGAGGAATTGCTGGCTTCAGTCCTTCAGGGATACTGCAAAATCTGGCCGAGGGTGACATAAAGAGCTGTTCTACAAACTGCTTGGTTGGATTTCAGCTGCCTCGTGTAGAAATGCAGTAGCGTCTCCGCGGCGTAGCGTCCCGGTGGACAGGAACATCTGGTTTTTTCTGTTTTGTTCAGAAATGCGTCTGCAAAGTCTTTGAACTTTTTTTGGTTTTTAGTCACTTTGAAATTTTCAGGATCTCTGCTGATGTTTCTCCTTACCTCTTGATTTGTTTAGCTCAGGCATCATTACCTTGGTCACGTTTCTCAGCTAATTAGCAGGCAGCTGGGAAGAGTGCACTACAAAAGGTGTCCAGGAGAAGCCTTAGAGCTGCTCCCACAGGCCTCTCCTCTCTTCTCCTGGCCCTGAAAACAGAGTTCTGTCTGTCTTCAGTATCTGTTAATATCTAGAGGCTTGGAAGTAAGTGAGGTTTGTTTTATTTTTATTTGCTGTGGTCTTATCCAGGGCTATTCTTGGTCTTTCCCGTACTTTTGCTCAGCTAAAGTGAGTGAGCGCCTACCTACGGACCGCCCCAGGGAATATTTAGCGGCTCCTGATGCCATTTCTATCAGCCTTTTTGTTTTCGTGCCATTACGATGAAGAAACTGTGCTGATAATCAAGTGTTATCATTAATCCTCAGAGTTAACACCTCAAGTGAAGATGAAGTGTGACATCCGTGTGGAAGGGGTCACCCATGCCTGCGTAGAGAGATTGACTAAATATTTTGGGAGCCTGTATATTCTTGTGGGTACTGAGTGTAGACCCGTATTTGGGTAGACAGCGAGGAGACTCTTTGTGCAGGGCATTCGTGAGTGCAGTAGAAGGTGTTCCCAGGAGGGTTTCCACGTGGAAAACCTGACAGCGAACAAAGACCTTTTTTCTTATTTGTGAAGCTGCTGCGTGGTGGTGACAGATGAAATGACAAGACATATTGAGGAAAAGGAATTAATTCGTGTTTGAGACCTTTTAATAAATCAAAAGTAAAAAGAAGAACCAGTGTAGCAGACGCATTGGCAGTTGCTAACACTTGTTCAATGATCCTTTCCTTCTGAAATACAGAAATGGAAAGTAGCTGTTGCCAGGAGTCATAAAATGAAGGAATGACTGAGAAGATAGATTTATTATCAGCTCAGTATTGGTGAAATTTAGCTTCATGAGCAGAGGTTAATGTGCTAAAACCTTCTGTGCTCTCATGGGGGGAAAACCCTACTTATTTCAAATTTTTGTTTATAGATCTAAAATCATTCTCTTGTTTTCTGAATAAATCAACATCTCTAGGAGCACTAATGTTCATCTTCTTTTGCCTCTTCTTTGCCCACCTGTGTTTTATTTTATTTATGTATTTCCACGGGGTGTCATTTATTATGGGCTCTTCTCATCCCTGCAGTGCAATTTCTCTTGTGGACTTCTAGGCATTTTCATCACAGATCACTACATATTTCACTCATGTTTCTACAGAAAGTCATTATGTAGCACAGGCTGCTGCCGACAAGAATATTTAGAATACACTCTGCCTTTGTCCTCCAGTGCTGCGTTGCTCAACCTTTGGTGGGTGAATAATATTTCTGAGCAAGAAAGGATATGGATATGATGTTACTAGAGAAAGACCTAGGCCCGTACATGGCTGGAACTGGTACTGCTCCTTTACCCTTCCTCTCTATATTGTTCATCAAATTGGGGGAAAATACTTGTCAGTCCAAACTAGCATTAAAAACATAATTTAAAAAATCCCGAACTTGAAAAAAAAAAACCAGAAAATTAAGACAGGTGCAAGTACATCAGGCATCCCTGTAACCGTGTGGTGGGTTCTGGGTTCTGTGCAGGGTTGGGTGGAGGATGTGGGGAGCCAGGACCTGACTCCCAGGGACAGGCAGCATCTCTTGATTATTAGCATCTCTTCTCGCTCGGTGGGCTTCTCTGTCTTACACCGGGGTGGCAGTCCCTTAGGATGGAAGTTGCATCATTTGCCTCTTGTTGCTGACCCTCATAAAAGCCGGTTAGTATGTTTGCCAGTAAACTTCAGTATAGGATGTGTCCTGCTGTGAAATGTCAGGGCAAGTTTGCACCGGGGATGTTCATATCACCAGACATCAGAAGCTCTGTCAGGCCATCAAATCCGTCCCTTCTGCTGATGACTCAGGAGCACCGGGAACATCATTTTCATGGCTGCTCTTCAAGAAATGGAATAGACTTACCAGCCAACTTTTAAACCAAAGGTCTTGTCTGAATCCGGTGTCATAAAGGGATTCATTGCAGGTATAATCTGAAAAGCCAGATTTGATGTATGATTTATAAGACCGAGGCTGAGGAATAGTGCCGATAAATTACATCTGAGCTTTACATACCCCATTAAGAAGGATTCCCAATGGCACTGGCGAGGAGGGTCCCTTCTTGGCAGCCCGTGCCTCCCTTAGCAGCACCCAAAGTCTGCCCGAAACGCCTCTCACTTGCAGCCCTGGGTGCTGCTGCTGCAGACTTTGGTTTCTAAAGGCTGATTTGTGCCTATTCCAGGGTCTTTAAAGCTTTTCTAAGACTTCAGGCTGTCATAGAAACTTTCAGTGCAGTCCGATATTTAAAAATTACGAAAGCCAAAAAGACATGAACATTTCTTGTTAGTGCTGATCTTAGGGCACCTCTTTCCTCTGTCGTTAGCTGATAATGTTGTTCTTAGTAGCATCAAGCACATATGAGATTAAATTCAGGTTTCTCGTGTTTCTGTCTTGCCCTGCAAATTTTCCACCAGTTTCCATCTAGTAATGACATGACTTGATGGTCTCAAACTGTCCTTTTTAGTGTATCTCAGGTTTGAAATCCACTGTATTAATATGTCACCTACAATTTAATAATGCTGTATTAGGAAAGTATTCTTGGTATATGTGTTGTAGAAGTGGTGAGAAAGTGCATTTGCTTATTTTGATGCTAGTGTGGTTGTGTGTGTGGTACTGGCATATTTGATCCCCTGTGCATTCGCTATTAGTGCTCAAGTCAGTGGAGGTTTGGACTACACAAGTACGAACAGATCTTCCAGTGCTTGGAGGTGTTTCTGGTTTAAGGGCCATATATCTGTTTTTACCTGTTGTCTTCGTAGTTTTGGTGTTCGTTTCAGGAGCAGGACGGATTTCTGAAGCACTTTAGGTAGAAATGAGGTGGGTGGAAGTCCTTCATGGCAGGAGCTGTGTGGGCATGGGCCTGTTCCCTCAGTGGAGTGGTGGGTGCCATGCACCTCTGTGGCTCTGTTACGTACAAATGCACTTTCTCTCGTGGTTTCTCAGGACCAGGTAGGAGACCAGCTGATATCTTCTTGTACTAGTAGACAAAGTGGCCAAACCCTTCCTTTCTCCGTGATAGAAGAGGATATACTGGTTGTCTAAGAGCTTTTGCTATGTCAGATTTGATTGCTTGTTATCCAGGATTTTGGCATTGTACAATGAATGATCTCGTTATGAAATTTACTGTCTATTTTCTGAACTTGAATGAATTTATTTGAAACTGCCAGCTAGGTTTTCTTCTTTAGCAAGGGCACCATCAGTGCTGATATCCCACTCCGTCAAAGTTTATACAAGTTCACACCACCAGCAGTAAGCAATGATGTTTCTTCTGTTACTTTGCCAGCTACAGTCCCAGCACAGAACTGGCTATGGCATTAGGACAATTACAAAAAGCCATCTTTTCATGTCCCCCCTCAAATTTCTTGGGACAAAGGACTGAGTTTGTTGAGCAGGGTTCAGGGAACGATGCCCAAGTTCAAGTTTCTGTTTTCATTTCACGCACAACTTTAATTTTTCTGAGAGTGAAACATTTTTAATATGCTGAACACATTTGTGTAGTACAGCCAAATCAAAATACCTGTGATGTTTCATTGATCGTATTCCTGAGATCCTCTGCTTGCTGTTTTTCTGCAGGAGTTATCTACACAGCAGATATTCTTGACCGGGAGACGACTAAATCATACTGGTTGACAGTGTATGCGACTGATCATGGCGTTGTCCCACTCTACACTACCATTGAAGTCTACATTGAAGTGGAGGATGTGAATGACAATGCCCCCCTCACCTCTGAACCCATCTATTACCCAGTCGTCATGGAAAACTCCCCGAAGGATGTATCTGTCATTCAGATCCAAGCCCAGGACCCCGACTCCAGCACTAACGAAAAACTGACTTACCGGATTACAAGTGGAAATCCCCAGAACTTCTTTGTAATCAACCCCAAAACAGGTAACAAAATCCTGCTGCTTTACGGTGGTGGGAAAATGCAATTTAAATATTTATCAGCCTGTTCCCCTTTAGTATCCGCCGGTGTTGCGTTGCTTTCGAAATCTCTGTTTTCTGGTTAGTTATGTGTCTAAAGCACCTTGTATGTATCCAAAGCATCCTCTTTTGTTTCGGTACATGAGCGCACTGGCAGATGACGTGCTGCAGACGTGCTATTGCGGCAATTGCATTTCTGTAGGTCACCGAATAGCTTCTGGCTGTTGCATCTTTCCTCTGCCTATCGGGGTGAGACTTTGCTATACTGAGTCTGCAGAGCGGTGCTAGGAAACAGATTCAAGTTGTTGCAATTTGCAGAGCAGTGTCTTGTCCTTTGTAAGCCGGCATACCACCACTGATGTGAGTGGCATGACGGTTGTCCAGCACATGTAATTAGGCTCCGTATTACAGTAGCGGGATGTAGTTCTACAGCTTGTTTTATGCAAAAAGACAGTTCAGATGATATCACAGTCCCTCTGGCCTTTACAGAAAATCTGTGTGTTTTCGTTGATTTGTGACAACTGGGGATGTAGCCTGTGGGTGCAGTGTCATGGATGTGCTGGTGGTTTTAAGCTGAAGTGCTGCTGTTGGCTGGTAATGGAGAATCGCTCCTGTGCAGACCAGCTCTGCGCATCTCTGTGCACTCAGTGCCTTTGCTGAATCAGGTGTCCCCGGCACCCAGTTGATGAAGAAATCGCCCCAGGAGACATAGCCAGAGGTTGTGGTGCTTACCTGTGCGTGGCCACGGGTGGTCCTCGCTCTGCCCTGTACCCTTTGTCCCTTGCTTATTATCTGGCTGATGAGGACCCTCCAGCGTGGTCTGGAGCTGGAGAGTCGGGGGTTCTTTTGCTGCAATAATCTTTATCGAAGCAATTCAGAGGATTCACACAGATCTCATGCTGGTTGTGATGCTCCTGTTTTCATTCTGGGGTTTTGATTAAAAAAAAAAAATAGTTTATGTATGTCTGCTGCAAATTTCTAAACAGCTAGAAAATCAGAAGGAATAGACCTGAGAAGGAATATTTTTTATTTGGTGTACGAAAATGATGATCACTAAATAGATTTTCAACGTTTGTCTGGGCAATCCTATTGCAGTGTGTAGCATAAGAAGAGGTCAGGATCTTTTCAGGCATAAGCCCAGGTGAAGAATCATGGAGCATGTTCAATCTGCCAGGCCCTAAGGCACATATCTCACTTATTTTTAACACCTGAAATGGCCAAAGATGGCTCTTCCATCTGTATCCCCTTCTCCCCCTCCCCATCCCTTAAATCCCATCTGGGCAAAGTAGCAGAGTTGGGACTCCACAGTGTTTAATGCTTGTGCTTCCCTCCCGTCGGCTCCTCCAGCAGAGCATCCTGCTCAGCACAGCTCCACTTATCCACACAGTGGTCGGGGTGGGAGATTTGTCATTTTGAACACAAGTTTTTCGTCCTCCCTTGGAGAGTATTGACATGTGGTGAGCTCTGCCTGTCTGGCCTTGACATCAGGAGGCTTTCTCCCAATGGGATGATGATGTTTGAGGAATGAAAGCATAATGGATTTTCCTTATAGAGTGCCCCTGGGGTCTCTGGCCAGGCTCCTTTCAGCGATCTCCGTACAGGACACTGGTTCCTCCAGACAGCAATTTACACTCCGGCTGTTTTATACAGGCAACTTCTGCACACCCAGAAGACGTTTGCAGTGTGCTGGCCCCGTGTGCTCACTGGGATTCAGCACAGCGATAAATCACGTCGCGCTTTGCACAGCAGCCCTAAATGCGACAGCATGCTGTATAATCAAGATGAAAAGGTTTAACGTGAACCCAAATATGCGGTGATTGCCGTGTACGTGGGTTGAGTGAGCGTGCTCCTGCCGTCAGGGGAGAGCAGTCATTTGTGAGAAAGGGGAGCTTTTATTTTCCGTGTCACTTTGGAGGTTTTAACAGTGCCAACAAACTGACATCTCGCTCCTGTGACTAATCAGGTGCTGAGAAGCAATGTGAAGCAGCATCCCACGTTTTCTACATCCTTTCCTGGGAAGCGGCAGAAGTCGGCCTCACCTAGGGATGGGGAGCTGACTGCAGTGCGTGGATGCTCTTGGGGTACTAAGAAATTTCTCCTACACCTGACTGACTGGGCTTTGCTAATGTGCTCAGGGTTAAACCTTTCGCTGGATTTGCAGCCAAAAATAAGTATCCCCTAAGCCCCGATTATTCAGAGGCTCAGGAAAACAGGTGGGAGAGAGGAGTTTGGCTTCCTTCACTGCGAAGAAGCATGGATCATGGTTGATAGATCACTTTCATAGATCACCTGGCTATATTGCAGCAAGAAATCTCCCACTATTGCTGGAGAATAGGGCATTACCAGCCTTGGCCTCCTGTGCCCCCTTCCTTATTTTTAGGAATTGATGCTTCATACTGGCAAAATCGGGTTTGTTACGAAGTGCAGAGAGTGCACTGGGCATGTCATAGCTTATGGCGCGTGTTTGGTGGGTGGGTGAGTGGCTTTTCAGACATTTCTGCCTTGACTCCAGAAAATTCGGTTATTTGAAGCCTGGGTGAGGTGGGTAATACTGTCTTCTTCTTGGATGGTCCTTGCCATCATGAAGAGGAATGCCCTGGCTGTTGCTGCACCCAGCTCAGGCCGTATTCCCCTCTGATTTCACACAGTTCCGCGCTCCTCAGTGACCACAGGAGCTCAGCAATGACTGTTTGCCTTCCTCTGGAGCTCACTTTCAGCCCCTTTATAGCTCATGCAGGTCATGCAGATTTCTGGAGGCACATGTACCGCTCTGTGTGTTGCCATCTGATCAAGGCAGGAGTCCAGGTTTTGTTCCCCGTTCCAATACAGGACAATAACTTCCACCAAATCTTACAGATCCTAATTTATTTGGGTAGTGGAAGGAATGATACTCCTTGTATGCCGTGTCTGTAGGTAGAAGAAACCTTTTAGTAGACGACCTGTCACTTCCTACATTTTTGTAGACTGACACAGCTCTGGGCGGCTATTTTAGGTGCTGTCAAACTGCAGAAACAGCACATGCATTTGGATCTGTCTGAAGGCACAGTCTTCAGACCTTTCAGGATTATCACCTGCAATTTGCTCTACAGGTTTTAGAGAGAGGGAGAGTTGCTCCTGCGGGAACCAAGGGCTGCTAAAAAGCTACAGAGAGCAAGACTTTGTCACCGAAATCACCTCTCGCCGGGGCTAGTTCTGCTGCAGGAGTACATGGGGGTGACAGGGACTCTCCCCTGTGGGTTTGGGGTATGTCGGGGTGCTCAGGAGGGGAGGACAGACACGAGCAGCCCTCCTGCATGCGGCTGGCTGGGTATGGAAAGGCAGCGTGGGCAACCTCCCGTGAAGGTCTGTGTTTTCTCACCTTGGTTATTTTTTTCCAAAATACAGCCGATCATCAGTTTGCACCTCGGCCCGCACTTTTATCCTGTGAGCTGATATTCATAGGTACAAGCACTAAGTGAATAATGTAGCACATGAGCATGTGTGAAACCATAAATCATCCACGCTCGAGAACAAGGCAGCCTTGTTCTGCAAACTGGTGGAGACGGCTGCCTAAGCTTAGCGGGTCCGAGAGGGAAGCCTTAGGTTTTTCTTTATTTTCAGTCGGCAAGAGGCATTGCGAGGCGCAGTTTTGTGAGGGGAGCGCGTCACCTGTTTTCCAAATAGCTCAAGTGACTCCCCAGGTTACATGACCACAGGGAAGAGCATCCCCCTGCGCTTTGGTTTCACATCATGCACCCAGCAGCGTTTCTGGAAGCGTTCCTGGTGCTCCGCACCTCCCTCAGCCCAAACCCCAGTGCGGCTGCGGGGAGGGACGGGGGTTTCCCTCTCAGCCTGGCTTTTGTGCTGGGGAGGGCTCGGGCTTGTTTGGCAGAGCACAGGGTCACAGGGCTTTGATCCTTTGGGGGTGGCGTGAGATGGGGCCCAGGGAGAGGAGGAGGAGGAGGAGGATGAGGAAGGCAGAGCTTCTGTCGGAGCAAGCCGAGCCCAAGGGGGTGCCACAGCCACCCCGAGCCGAGTGAGTTATTTGGGGGTGAGAGGCATGTGGAAGAAGGTAAATAAAAGAGATGATGGAGTTAATAAAAAAATAGAGATTGATTAGGGCCGTAAATTCTTATTTTTATTTAGTGTATATGGGTGTTAATTTCACAGCACAGCACCGGGGTAATTTACTGCGTTGATTTATTACTTTCCCGTGCTCTGAAGAAAACAATGAATTTTAATGCAAACCATTACATTATTTTGTTTAGTGTTCCACATATATTGGACAAACCCAATAAATTTCTCTTCAGTCTTACGTAGATTAGTTTGGGAGATGTTTTAACTAACGTGCCAACAGACCAAATTTCACTCTTGTGCACACTCATGTTAATGAATTTACTCTAGAATTATGCTGGTGTGTCTGAAAACTTTGGTTACACCTTGCTTAGCCTCTTGCTGGCACTTTTTAAACAGAGGCAGACCCTCAGCATTCCCAAAATAGTATTTTCTGCAGTATTTAAGGCAGACTGCACTAGTGGGTTTAGAAATAGTATATGTAGGCCAGTCCGTCTTTCCAGAGCAGCACTTCTGCTTCTGGGGGTTCTCTCTGAACTATCACATCTGCACCTCGATTTGGAAAGAGACTGGATATTTTCACACTGAATTAGAGTTAATATTTATATAAGCTACTGTAGGGTTAGTGAGTGTCAGGATTTATTTGCTATGAATACTGCTTTTCTCAGTAGGCCGAGCTTTGCTTTCTTGTGCACTCGCTGAGCCATTCGGTCAGCACAAGATCCTGCTGGGGCCAGATGACACTTTTGCTCTGCCGTACTAAAACACCCTCCTGACATGCAGCCTGATTTTTATGGATGTTTTTGTTTGGTTTGTCCCAAGAAATCCCCACACGTGTTTTTTTGCTCCCACAGATTGAGACAAATGCCGCCACACCACGTCCTGAAGGTTGCCAGCAGTGTAAATGTTGGCTACCCAGTGCCTCTTCTCAGCCCCAAAATAAGAGGATGCCAGAGAGGAGAGAGAAGGAATAGTGGTTTATATATTCAGGAGAGCACACTTGGGACTCTGCAGCAAACTCTTGTTCTCCAAGGCCTACGTTTGTCAGGTGTTTTTTTTCCAGCAGAGGAAGAGAGACACTTAAATACTGCAGATTTTTTTCAGTTCTGCTGGGATTTTTGGGTAGATATCATCTCAGGGGAAGGCAAACTTAGATGATCTTAATATTTCATTTATTACAGTTCCTGCTGTACAGTGGGTGATGCAAAAGGCCATACAGACAACAAATGGAAATGGAGGTAGCTTTGTCCCTACTACAGCCTGTTACATCTTTCAGGTTTAAATCTTAGTTGCATTGAGTGGGGAGAAAGACTAACACACGTTGGTTCTGTAAACAAGGGGCGTTTAAAACCTTCCACCATGTAATAACTAGAGGTAAATGCCAGGCCTTTTGAAAAGATTAAACAAAGTTACTTTTTGATGACATTCTTAAGGGACTTTGGGTCAACAATATCAAGTTAAACTTAGTACTGCCTTGGTCCATTTGTCACTCTGTTCTTACAAGATGCATTTAATGCTACTTTTTTTTTTTCTTAAGAAAAAAGTCCATTCTTCAAGAATGGGCAGCTTTCTGTGTGCGTTGGCCACCGATTCTCCCAACTCCCACCCCATCATGGAGGGTCAGCTGTATTGCTGGGGGACCTGCCTGACACTGGGGTTGGTGCTGTTCATGCTACTAAACCCTTAACAAATACTTTTATAACTCTTTTATAAACTAAGGCTTTACGTTTTTTGTTTCTTTGGGTGTCCCTTCTGTGATCTCTAACACCGTACAAATGTCGAGTTCACCAACAGTTTCAGAGTCCAGCCCAGTATAGCCATCACTGTTCTGTAACTATCCATAACTAAAACAGATTTTTACAGTATAATTCCCTTAGCACATTAGCTGGCTCCCACTTTCAGTAATTTATGTTATATCAACACATGCTAAATTATCTACTCTCTTTTCTTTCACTTCTCAGTATTATTTAAAAGTGTGGCTCTTAATGAGTTCTTTATAATATGCTCACTGTTAAAAATCGAGCTTCTTAGCATTTTAAAAGCTTTAATTTCTGCTTTGGGATGGCTCATTCTTTACTAGACACCATATTTCCAGTGGATTGAGCCCAGTGTTAGCAGCTAGCAAATCAAAGGACTGTGGGTATTGGAGTTATGTGTTTAATCACAGTGGGACCTAAAAGCCTGCTAAGAGCTGTACAGCATGTTAGGCAAAGTTCCTGCCTGAAGGAACTTGTCATAATAATAATAATAATAATAATTGAGAAAAAGGAAAGAAAAAAAAAAAACAACAAACACAACAGGGGGAAGAGTGTGTAAATCATCAAGTCCATCTGCTTGCCAGTACACGTTTGTTCCCTGGAGTAAATTTTCAATTAACTGCAGCCCAGCAGTGACACAAACTCTTCTTTTGACTCTGAGTCACCTAACCTCACTGGTTTAGTTTTTTTGAATAAGTGGAAGTATTTTCTTACTTCATGTGGTTGTCCTGGAAATTAATTCACAGTAGATAGTTTGCAGATCAGGTAGACTCTGGAAATGAAAGCTATTGATTTTTCAGGCATCTCGGCATTAATACACATCCATGCGCGGTCATGTGTTCATAGGCGTATAAAAACAAAGAGGAGTATCACTCCTGAAATGGTAGGATGAAGAGGAATATAAAACCTTTTTAGATTAAATAAGTATAATCTAGTGGCCAGACCACTGATTCTGCTGAAAATGAGAAAATTTGGGCTCAGCCAGCCCATCTCTTCCCTCCTCCCTGGCTGCGATTCTCTCCTTACTCTGTGTTATCTGTGAAGGGGATAAAGGTGTGAGCTGTGTCACCTTAGTTGAAGCTACAGTAATGCTGCTTTTAATAAAATAATAATTCCAGCTTTATAATCTCCCCTGAACAGAACTGATCTCTGCTAGCAGTGGGTTTTTATTCATGAAGCACTGAATACAGTTGAGATTGCTGGATGTCTCTGCTATCAAGTGCCTCTTTTAAAATGGCGTTTACAGATAGAATACTGTTCATAAATGCCATTTCTTTGTAATCAGCAGATTTAAACATGGCTTATAGAAATTTTCATCTTTCTTAAATTTTCATGATGACCTTTTGTGTCCTCTTTCATAAGAAGCATCAGGAGTATCTCCATTGCCGTCACTGGACCGTTGTGTCCCCACTTCTTCAATGCAACATCAGTTTTTAACCTGAACTCCCCTTTTTCTCCAGTAGCGATGTTGGTCTGAAAGGCAATGGCGTGGTGACAGCCCCTGAGTTTGCTGATGGAGAAAGTTACTCCTTGATAACCAAGAAGTGACCTCCTGTCCTGCCCCAGCACCTGTTCTGGAACAGGAAGAATTTTGCCTCTAATCCCATAAATCTACGTTGTTTTACATTACAGCAATAATTTGTTACTTTCAAACACATCAGCAGAGGAGGTTTTCTGTCCGATCCAGAAATAACTTTGGCTATGAGCTTAGCTTTGAAACTAATTTTTCTGGTTTGTCTGTCAGTCCAGTTTCTCTATTCATAAATTTCCAGAACCCATGACTAGTCAGCACTGGTCAAGGAACCACCTACCTTTTTCATATGCTGTACTATTCCTTCCCTAATTTAAAATTAGGGCTGTTGCATTCACTTCCAGGTAGCCAAGTACTCTTGACAGAATTATCATCAATGACAGAAGCATAATTGAGATGATTGGATGAAACCATGTACCACGAGTACTGAGTCACAGCCCCATTAAATGTATGCATAATGCATATGCTGTGGATACTTGTCATATCCTGCCATACATTATTATGATAATAGCAGTGGATGCTCCTGCATCACAGTAATTGCTCGTGGTCCAAGCCTGAACTCTGGCAGGACGCATTAGGTTGGTGAGTTAGGGATGCTGAGATGTGGAGCCCGTGACCGTGGTGTTCGTGCAGGGGGGTGGAGAGGGAGGAAAATAGAGATGTGATGTTAGACCAGGTGAGGTGAAGGTTTTGCCGGGGGGGGAGGTTTTTTGTTTGTTTTGTGTTGTGTGGGTTTTTTTCTTTTTATTTCCTACTGCTTTTTAATCGATCAAGTAACTTGCTTTTGGCTTTCGCTCACCCATCAGAGGTGCTACACGTGTCTGTGATGTTGGACCGTGCCAGTTCCAAGCAGACAATATTGAATCAGCATTTTTCTCTTTTGCTTAGTTGCAGTGAATACACTCACATTGTCATTTAGGACAGGCACTTTTAGTGGCTTTGATGGGGTATCTGCATCTTATTGTATGAGCACTTTCTAATATGTCTTTATGGATTGGAAGTTAGAGGCAAAGGCTGTCGCTATCGTTCGTTCTCAGTTGACATCTGATGTTTGGTACTTAGCAAAGAAAGGTGGAGAAATTTCCTGTCTGGGAGAATGAGATTGACTAATGCTGCGTGTGAATATTAAAAAAACAAACAAAAACCCAAACAAAACACCAACCCAAACCACAAACAAACAAACAAAAAGCTGGGAAATTAGGATAAGAGGAGAAGGCAGCTATAAAGACAAGTGTGTTTGCATAAGGCATCATGATGTCAGTAATCAACTATTAATTCTTATTTGTCTTCCGTCACATAGGAGGTGGTGTCAGCACCTACTAAACTGCCAAAGCATCATCACCTTGCAGCGCAGCTAAACTAATCTGTTCAGAAATTCAGATTAACATCAGATTTGTGTTATTTTTCCTCTTTTCTCTTTGACTCTCCATCTCCATCAGAGTTATGCTGTTACAACCAAAGATAATTATTTTCTGTTAAATTACTCTCCCCTCTCTTTGCCCTTTCCCTTTATGTTAATGAGAGAGCTTTTCTCTCCCTGGGAAGATTGACACAACTTCTTTGAAGCTGGTAGTGCTGTTGCCAGTTAAGTATGTGACCTTATCTGTATAATTGTACAGATCGTGCCGCCATATGTCTAGATGCACAGAGCTTAATTTAACAGGAGACGTATATGTATAAAAATAAAGCGGTATCTGGGGGTTAAATATCAAAAGACCCCCCTAATCGCAGCTTTCATGTTATGCAAAACTTTCTGCAGAGCTCAAAGAGCTCTGAAGTTAAATCGTAAAAAGCATTTTTCTACAAGGGACCCTGCTCTTGTAACATTGTTTTTACATTGATTATCATGCGGATTCTGTTGTTCCTGTACTGTTGTACTCAGGTGGTTTCTCCTCCTGTGGTAGCTGAGTCCTTCACACTGTATGGTAAGGTAGAGCAGCACCATTTTTTCTTTTTTTACAAGCAGGGAACTGAGGCAAAGGAAGTGGCTAACTCATCCTATGCCATAGTAAAGATTTGGTCTTATTTTGCCTTCAAAACCACTGGCCATGTGTAATGCAAAGCCTTACTGGTATGGGCCCAGTCCAGACTGACCTGCTGAACCATGCGGCCAAGCCTGACCTGGCGCCAGCGTTCTCCACCGTACACCAGAAGTTACCTGGGCTCGTGGGAGCCCCAGTAACACCTATTTCCTATCCTATTTCCTGCCTTCTTTCCAATTACCCCACCGTTTCCCATCCCTGCCTTTCAGCCCTTCCTCACCTTGCTCTCTCTCTTGCCCAAAGGCAAGCCCAAGTTGCACGTGGGCAAGGAAGGATTCCAGTAGCCACAGGGGCAAGGAGACATGAATGGCTCAGATGAAGCCTCCTGGGCATGTAAGGGCAGAGCTGACTCCTCGTGTCTCTTGGATGGGTGAAGCAAAACCCCTCTCCATCAGCCCAATGTGGGCACAGCTCTAAGCAGCTTCTCTAATGCTGTTGTGGAGCAAGGAGGCAAACTCAGAATCCTAAAGTCCCAGGCTATTCCCAAATAATCGCACTTTTCTTTCTCAATATTACACTTGCTTGTAGTTAATTGTGCAAAAACATGTTTGCTCGTTGCATCCTGTAAATATGAGTCGATGTCATGATCTGCTGTGGGTTTGTTGCCTTCTCAGAGAATTGTTGTATTTTTGTCAGATGAGTTACATGCGAGGAATGTGCGCTGCAGAGATCTATTTGTATGGTAATTAGCAAGTAGCTTTTCAGATTTTGAAGGGATTTGGTTTGAAAACTAAGTATTATTTCCTGAACTTTAACTTAACAACAGTGTATGAACAGCAGTGCACATTCACAATTTTGTTAATGTAGCCACAATGCCCAAAAGATAAATGTAAGTCTGCTCTGCAAGAGAATATTTGGGCTATAATTAATTTTCCTTCCATTCACCATATGCTTGTGTTTTCTGACCTTCATGTGAATCACAGACACTATGTAATAAAATGTGCAGTATATTAAAAAAATGCTTAAAGAAGCACAGGTGCTTATGGTACTACAGCTTCAGCTGAATTATATGGTTTGTTCCACCTGAGAATTTGACCATCTTATATATTATTATGGAAAGATGCTGTCATTGCTCAAAATGTTCAAGTTATTTTTGTTAACGTGAAAACAAGGTGGGTTTTTTTAAGACTCTGAAGAAATGTCGTAAGTCCGTCACTTATATTATTGAGAGAGATCCTTTAGGAGAGGCAACCAGGGGTGGAGAATTTTCTCTTTTTCCTTATTATTCTGTTTTTGAGGCAGTTCTTGAGATAGGACCTGGCAACATACTACAAATGACACAAAGAATAATTGTAGCTAAATTTAATTTGTTGAGTAGGTGTGAATTAGGATGATTAAACGCAGAATAAACACACACAAGATTACCCAAATTAGGCGCAGAGGTGGAAAAATGTTAGATGGTATTAACAGCTTAGGTATGTGTGATGCTGTAGATATTTTTCAAGTAAGTCTGTAATTTCTTAGGGAATTTCTCTCGTGCTTTTTGTTTCTTTTTTGCAAGACTTAATGTAATCCAAACTGATTAAGGGAATGTTATGTATTAAAGGGAGAAAAATAAAGCAAGCACATGACCAGAATTAATTCTGGAGTAGTCTACTGGGGCGAACTGCAGCTTTGACTCAATCAGATGCACATGACCTGAATTTGTATGTGTGGAAACCCCTCGGTTTGAGTGGGGTTGGCTTGCTGAGGACAGAGTCCTTTTCTGAGCGATGCACAGCCCCATGCAGAGCAGGATTTAGATTTATTAATTGGCCTTCTCTGATCAGATGGATGGAGACTCTTCATCCTCTGCTTACATTCATCCTTTCTTTCTGCTCCCTGGTGTTGAGGAGGGAGGATCTCAAGGATTTTTATACATTCAACCTGCGGGAAGAGGCTTCCTCCCCAGCTCTAAAACTTATGTTGCTACTTTCTGCTTGGAATCGTTGTGAAGAATAGCTGAGGTTTTACAGACACCCTGCAAGGCACCAGTCGGCCTCCTTACCTGGCTGCGTTGTTAACAGCAGAAGTGCGGCACTGAGAAGGTAATAAAAGATTTAATGGGAAGACAAAAATGTCAGAGAAGGGGACACCTCTGTGTGGAGAGAGGTCATTTTTGCTTATAAACAAACACGAGGAAAACAGATGAAAACATGGAGAAAATCATATGTATTGTGTTAAACTTACTGTATAAAACGGCTGTATCATACAGAAAATAACTCTTGTGTTCAAGACTGTTTCACAAATATATGAACTGTGCACGGACTTGGTTTCTGCCATCATGAATGCTCCCCCTCACCTCTGATAGTGCCTTCAGGTAAAAAACAAACAAAAAACTCAAAAACATATCCTCAAGATTACCTTAATTCTTTCACATTGAATGCTGCAATAAAAGAAAAAGGGATTGCTAATTTTATTTTTTTTTTTCATTTGGTGATTAAAAATAATTCAGGACTAAGAAGTCAGTGACTGAAAACAAAACTTGTGCTGCCTTTTGGTAAGCTGAAACGGTGACTTATTTTTTTAATATTTATTTGCAATATTGTGGCGCCTTTGTAGCTGCAGTCATGAGGCGGCACCCTGCTGTGCTTGGCAGGATAAATGGAGTAAAAGATGGTCTCTGCACCAAAAAGCTCGCAGTTTAAGGGGAGCTTGAGACAACAGATGGGAAAAAGCAGATGGGGATGCGGCAGAAAAAACAAGGCGGTATTGATCAGCGCTAAGTTTGTTCCTGCGCACGCTTGGTGTGAGAAGAAGTGGAGACAAGGCTTTTAAACCTGAGGAGCAGGCAGTTTGGTCCCTCGCTGTCACGGTGTGTCCCTCCGTGCTTTGTCCTGGGGCTGCAGCTCCTGGCGTCTTGTGGAGCTGGAAGGGAGGGGGTGCAAGGGATTTTCCCCACATTGTGTATAGAATAAACAGCATCCTCCTTCTGTAGCTACAGATAGATTTCTCTCCCCCTCTTTGACACAGAACCATAGAAGAGTTTGGGTTGGAAGGATCTTCAAAGCTTATCCAGTCCAACCCCCCTGCCATGAGCAGGGACATCTTCACCAGATCAGGTTGCTCAGAGCCCCGTCCAGCCTGGCCTGGGATGTCTCCAGGGATGGGGCATCCACCACCTCTCTGGGCAACCTGGGCCAGGGTTTCACCACCCTCACTGTAAAACATTTCTTCCTCATGTCTGGCCTGAATCTCCCCTCCTTTAGTTTAAAACCGTCACCCCTTGTCCTATCACAACAGGCCCTGCTAAAAAATCTGCCACCATCTTTCTTACAGGCCCCTTTCAAGTACTGAAAGGCCACAATAAGGTCTCCCCAGAGCCTTCTCTTCTCCAGCTGAACACCCCAGCTCTCTCAGCCTGTCCTCCCAGCAGAGCTGTTCCAGCCTCTGATCATTTCTGGGGCTCCTCTGCCCAAGATACAATTGGCCTTCTGGGCTGCAAGCGCACATTGCCGGCTCATGTTCAATCTTTTGTTCACCAGCACCCCCAAGTCCTTCTCTCAGGGCTGCTCTCAGTCCGTTCATCCCCCAGCCTGTATTGATACCGGGGTTGCCCTGACCCAGGTGCAGGACCTTGCACTTGACCCGTTCAACCTCATGAAGCTCACATGGGCCCACTTCTCGAGCTCCATCCAGCTCCCCTTGGATTTCATCCCGTTCCTCAGGCATTTCAACTGCACCGCTCGTCTTGGTGTCATCTGCAAACTTGCTGAGGGTGCAGTCGATCCCACTGTCTGTGTTGTTGATGAAGATATAAAACAGTACTGGTTCCAGTATGGACCCCTGAGGGACACCACTTGTTACCAATGCCCATCCAGACATTGTGTCATTGGCCACACTTAGAGAGTCTAAGTGTCCTGCCAAATTGTCACCCACCGAACAGCCCAGCCATCAAATCCATCTCTCTCCAATTTAGAGAGAAGGATATTGTGGGGAACCGTGTCACAGGCTTTACAGAACTCCAGATAGACGCCATCCATAGCCCTTCCTTTGTCCAGTGTTATGCTCCTGAAAGTCATTTTCCTTTATATTCTGGAAGAGCTGGCTCTTCTCCTCACCATCGTTTAAAAATAAAACATCTAATGGAGCATCCTCATCCCTTCCTCCTACACTGTAGCTCAAGGGGTTTTGTAGAGGGCATTTAGAGAGAGACCTGTTGTCTCTAGGATCCAGGAGGGCATATGGGTACCCAGTTTTTCGTTGATAATGTGTACCAGACTTAGGATCCTAAATCAGCTGCCTCTCTGTGTAGTGGGATTCACTGTTAAATTATGAGCTCAGACATTTAGAGCCGGGTTTTCATTTCTATTCAGGCATGTCTGGATCCTGTGTCAAGCCATCTACTTAAAAGAATCGCATCACTGGGCTTCTCAATCGCCTTTTCAAAACATAAAATTTGCACTACCTTACGATGAGGAGCTCAGTCTGTGTAATTTGTCACAAAAAGTTTAAGACATGATGCCTTCACAGTTTGTATGTGCCTACCCAGGGGTAGAGTTTCTGAAAGAAGTTTTCTTTTATCTAACAGATAGAAGGTTTAGAAGTCAGTAGAAGGTGAAGTTAGAGAAATTCAGACTAGGAATAATCTTATTTTTCTGGTTCAGGATAATTTTAGCTGTAAAGGTCCTATTCCGAAGTTATGGTCCAGACACAGGAGCTGAGCGGTGAAATTCCATGGCTGTCATTATCCAGGAGCTCAAAATAGATGATCTGATCTGGATTGAAAATGTATTAATGCATAACAAACCATATTTAAGCCAGAAGTGACCACAGCAGTAGAGGGGCTTTGTGGCACAGCTCTGCTTTGCATAGAAAGCTGGGAGGAAAGGCCATGTCTCTTCTGGGAATGGATAATGTATATTCACATGTTGTGATTTCCCATGTTTTCGTGCTCTGCGCTTCTTGAATTCCATTATTGTCGTGCAGTGTTATAAATGAATCAACAAAAGAAAAAAATTGCTATAGATATATTTCCTATGGTGATTCTAACAGGACAGAAATAAGAAAATGTTAACACTGACTCGCCTCACCTAAGAAACATGATTTTCTTGTTCCAACACAGCTGAAACATTTTCAGACCACATTCCTTTTAAATCACTCTCTCTCACTGATAGCAGAGTGTAATGGAGCTTCTCAGACACTTCTTGTTACAAATTTTTGGATTAAAAAGTTTCCTATCTGTTACAGAACAGCAATAAGCACGTTCAGTGAGGTGTGGGGTAGGAGTGACTTGTTCCATTTCTGGGGCATGTAATATTTTATCATCTTGCAGGCTTCCTGCAATTTGGTACGCTGAGAGAAATTAATTTGACTGTTTACAATATTTAATTTTCAATAATTATTCAAGCATATATAACTACAGACATTTACAGTATGTAGTAAACAGATGGATTAGCAATTGTGCATGTAATTAGAAATTACACTTAAAATACAAAAGTGCATTTGAATATTCAGTTGCCTTTAAAAAGAAAAAAAAAAAAAAAGGTATAAATGCAACTCTGAGTGCTTTAGAAATGGTTGACAGAGTCCACAAAGTGCCTTTCCTAAGTGAATCTTTGCTGAAAATATTGACTGAATTGCAATTGCAAGTTGTGTATACTTTTTTTTTTAAAAAAAAAAAAAAAGACAGATAAGACTAAGTTGTTCCAATTTGGTAGTATTTTCCATGCTTGTGTGGTTTCAGAATCTCCCCAGGACCACTTTTCCCACCCTGCAAGCAGAGCAATCCCATTTCCATCACTGCATCCCTCCTGTCCATGGTGTAAAACTGGGCACATCGTGCTGTCCCAGGTCCTCAGCCCTGCCCCTCCGAGGAGTCCACTTGAGTTGTGACACTTGAGAAATGGTTTTGTTAGAACAAGATAAATCTTTCCCAGAAACAGTGGAACTGTCAGGGTGTGAAAGTACCATAAATTAATAACAGCCCGATCTTACTACTTTAGAGTTTATCCTTTCCCCACCTTGAATTGTGTTGCAATATTGCATTCCGTTCAGTCAAAATTGGTATGTAGGATAGGCGGCACAGCAACCCCAGGTAAAATCATCAAAAATGCCCATGAATGATTTTTGGAAGTGACTTTTGAGTATCTGTTTTAGACGCCTTTGAAAATATATACTTCCCAGATTTCCGTGTGGTCTCGTAATGTAGCTCCTGGGTTGAACGCTTTGGTGCTGTGCACTCGGCACTTACACCGGGCTGTTCAGGTCTACATCAGAACTGGTGTAGAAGAACCCCAATGTCATTTTTTCTGCTAATTCAATCTTTAAAACCAAAACCAAAACAAAACCGAAACAAAACAAAAAAAACAACCAACCGAACACACAAAACAGAACAAAAAAAACCCTAAACACCTCTCTCCCCCGCCCTGCCTCCTCTTTTGTCGTATGGATACTTTTGAAAAAGTGACTATATTTGTGCTGTAACACCTTTAAGGAATGAGTTTTATCCTGCTTTGAGTGAAGTCAATGGGATTTCTGCCATTTCTGCAGATGGGTGTGGGATTGAACTCTTTAGTGATTGTCTGAGTGTGAAATGAGAAAATGTATTTAGCTGGGTTCATATGAGACTATTAGAGATAAATTCTCATCTAAGATAATAGTTGGAGCTGATTTCCATGGCTTTCCAGCGTGTTGACCATAAATCATGTCATGACTATGAAATACCCTTTCCCCCTTATGTAACTTCTCCCTTTAAGGGGACAATAACGTAGAAAAAAGTGGCAATTTTTTAATTCTCTGCCCCTCAAAAGTTTAATGCATTTAAAGAATCATTTTAACTTTAGGGAAAAAAAAGCAATTGAAGATGGTAGTTGTTTTCCTATATTTGTAATATAATTATTTTTGGATTATTACTGTATTACAATTTCACTCTTACATTTTACACTTACGTGCTTTTTACTCGTTTTACAATTACACTCGTACAATTTCACTATTACATTCACTATTGCAGTACTGTTCTATTTTTTATTTGCTGATGGAAGTGATTTTTCTCCGACACCTCCAAGCATAGCACATGATAGGTCCTCTGTTTTTCCTGCTTGTGATATTTTCTGTTTTAGAGATGGAAGCAGAGGATTTGCAGCGGATTTGCAGTGTGATAGGATAGTGAATGAACAGATTCATAGCCTTAAGGTCAGAGGGTTATTAGATCACCTGTTCTGATGCCCTACATAGTTCAAGTTGTAAAAGTCACCTAATTGCTCTTACACTGAGGTGTCTAACTGGTGTTTGACTAAAACTTGTATTCCAGGAAGATACTGATTTAAAGGCTATAAGACCCTTTTTTTCCTGCCACTCATCTCCTTCATTCTTTGAAATAGCTAGTTTATTTTCCATTTGAATTTGTCTGCCCCTTCTTTCCAGCTGTTGGCTTTGGCCGTACCTTTCTCTGCTGGAATAAAGAGCCCTTTACTCCCTAGTAATTTCTCCCTGTGCAGGTACTTATGTACATTAATCCAATTATTAATTAATTAAACGCAGTATAGTTTTCAATGCAGAGGGGAGAAAGGAAGCCCTGACTTAATTAGTGCCAGATTTTCATTGGCTTATATGTAGGAAAATACAGGCTGTTATGCCTCCGTAAAGCCGTTCATGGTCACAGTCCAACAGTGACCTCCAAAGTCCTCCCTCCCCAAGCCCCCAGCATGAAGGAAAGACCAGGGTCAGGTGCAGATGTGGGGGTCCAAAGTATCTCCAAGGACCTTCCCACCGTGAGCAGCAGCAGCTGCTGATGCAGCAGAGAAGACGTGCCAGATTATCGTTCACAAAAATTATTGCTTGTGGTTCTGCCTTCTCCGGTAAGCTGATAGCTGCTTAATTTCTTTTTGGTGTACAGAGGAAGTGAATGCATATGGCTTAGCCATTTGTCATCCACCGTGACTACTCCCCCCTTCCCCAAGGACAAATTACTCTGTTGTTTTTTATGGCCAGAGATGAAAGTTTTTTGGCTTGGGGGGCAGTCACCCCATTTAATGCCGCCTTTACTGTCAAAAGCTGAAAAAAATGTTGCATCTAAATGCATAGCAAGCATTTTAGGGGTAGGGAACCTAGACAGATGTGAGCTTTCTGCACTTCACAATATGTATTTAAAGGAAAAGATGGAGACCCAAATTCTGGTATTTCCAAAACATATTCAAGAAGAGATTGGACAACGCCCTCAGACACGTGGTGTGGACCATGGGGTTGTCATGTGCAGGGACAGGAGTTGGACTCGATGATGGTTCTGGGTCCCTTCCAACTCAGGGCATTCTGTGATTCTTTCTATGGCAGACACTCTTAGTAACTCCTGTTTGTTTCCCCTTTGTTACCGCTGATTTCAGGTTTGCAGACATCGCAAGCCCCACTGCTGTGAGTTTATCAGCTCATGGTTGGTGAGGGACGTTGTGTAGAGCAGAAGAGGAATGGTCTGTTCTGATCCATCGCCTCTGCGGTCACACACTGGCCCGCCCAAGCACCAGAGGCTGAGTCCAGGCTGTTGCTTGGTGCTCTCCCATCCAGTCGAGCGCTAATGGCACAAAANACCCAAGCACCAGCAGCTGAAGTCCAGGCTGTTGCTTCAGTCGAGCGCTAATGGCACAAAAACCAATGTAATAAATCAGGGGGAGTCGTGCTTTTGAAAAACAGGGTATCACAGATGAGAGGTTGGCTTTAGGTGACGTGGGAAAGTGGTGTGAGCCGTGCGTTTGAACTTGGCTCCTCTGAAATCCATCTACAGCTCTGAACTGCAAGATGTTGCATCACATTTGCTCTAGAGAGTTGCCAGTTAACTCGCTTCTGTATTAACGATTCCTTGTTAATGTGAAGTGTGGGGTAATTAAGACCTGGATTCCCTCCTTAGCCCTGCCATAAGGCTCTTGTGCGATCTGGAAGTGTCTCTCGGGGTGGGAATATCTGAACCACAAAAAAGAAAATACATTTTTGTTGTTTTCATTTGCCTTCTGTCTTAGGGTAGACTGAACAGATTTTTCCAACTTCAGATCCACAAATATAGCTTTTTTTCTGGGGATTGTTTTCGTTTTGTTTCTCGTAAATGAAAGCTGAGTCTCTTGTAATTACAAAAGTCTGAAGACCTGGAACTCCAGCTAAAATGCTGAGCATCAGGAAAGCAGCGATAAATCCTTGACAGGACCTGTACCTGCCTTCAGTGGAGTGAAGTATTTGGTGACAGTTGTGCTTGGTTCCTTGCAATGAAATTCTGTGTCTGAAAGCACGACTTTACGACTGCAAGCAGCAGCAGTAATGATCCCTTTCTTCCTCGCAGTGGACTTGTGTGAGTTATTTCATTACTGCCTGTAATGTGCTTTGAGACCTTGGATTGAAGAGCAGAGTGATTATTATGGTAGTTTAATAATATTGTTTAGAAGGATGTAAAGTGCCGCAGCACTGGGTTTCACAGAAACACGATCTGCATTCAGTGCAAGTGCTCTGTCACCAAAGTCAACTCGCAGAGCCAAAGTCACACTTGGCGTTGCTGCTGCTCCATCTCCAGCAGCTCTTGAGGACCTCGGGGTGCAGCGTGGTGACCTCCCAGCCCTGGCGCTGCGGTAGGACACAGCTTCAGCCCTGGTTGCTCTCACCCGTCCTCCGCTTTCACTGAGGTCTTCACCTGCTTTTAAGGCTCCCTGGTGCAGGACAAGGTGTTTCACCTCGGCTTTGGGGTAGGAGTTGCCACGACTTTGTCTCTTCTGTCCTTCTGTTGGCCCCCATCTCCCACCACTTCTGGGCATCATGCGGCGAGCACTGTGAGAAGTTTCTTGACCCTTTTTTCCCTTTCCTTTGTAGCCCCATCCCCATAACACTTTCAGTAAAGACAAAGGAAGAAGACATGAAATAATATATATATATGTGTGTATATATATATATATTTTATTTTTTTTTTTTGCATCCAGCTTGTTCTTGTCTTCTACTTGCCCTGGGTCTGGACCATATGTCTTGGTCCGCATTTGGGGCCTCTAAAGGCTGTCATTTTATAAAAGATGAGAATAGCTAACCTCGTCTCTTCCACCAAAGAAGTCGTGTTGGTTATTTTTTCCCTTTCTTGGTCACACAAAGTAAGAAATGACAAGAAGCTTTCAGATGTGGCTTTTCAGATTGATTGCTGGCTCTACGTGTCGTGCAAGACACGTAAATGCAGCTTAATGATAAATCCCAAAGGACAAGGAAGAATTAGGAGGGAAGTATCTGAAAATACAACATCTTTTCCAGCCAGCTACATGCTATAATATCAGTTTTTGACTGATTATCATCTAGTAACAATTAAACATCTTTAACCTTTTCAACCTCCTGTGATTTGGTGCATTAATGAAAAATGTAAAATGGACCGTGCATCTTTCTGAAGGGGCTACACAGAAGAAAAAAAGTGTGTGAGACTTATCAAAGTTTAATTTACGCAGCAAATCTGGTTATTACTTTAATTGTCTTTCAGAAAACAGTGTCCAGAGGAAGAATATTCTTTGGATGCTACTTAATGTTTAGATTTCAAAGCTGAGAGGAACACGGTGCCGGGCATTGGTGGATTTTTAGTTGTTTTTTGTCCTTTTCCTATGCGTTAAAAAAATCCTAATATAATTTTTAAAGTACCATTTTAATCACCAGTTCTTACTTTTATCATAATGCCCTTAGTATGTGTAGCTGTATTTTTGACAGGTAAACGGACAGTTTCATGTTTTTAAGGAGAGAGAAAATTAGACATGAATTTCACCATTCTGGCCTGGTTTTCCTTGTTCTCAGTTAAAACAAAACAAAACCAAACAAACAAAAACCAAACAAAACAAAAACAAAAAAAAAAAAACAACAAAAAAAAACCAAAAAAAAAAAACCAAATCAAACAAACTAAAAAAAAACAACAGAAGAGAAAACACAGCCAAAAAACCTATTGCCACATGGGCTGAAAAGTAATCTGCAGTGACTAATCGACTGCAAACATACACCACTTGAGTATTGAAGCAGATAAAACTGCCAGTCATTTTTTAAATCGGGGTCTCAATATTTTCTCTTCACAGTTGCTCTGGGCTCTATCAAATGCTCGCTATGTAGAAGTCACTAAGGAGGAACACATTCTAGCCATCGCAAAGAGCAGATTGATCAGTTTAAGCTTTTTATATAAAGATGAACAGAAAGGGCCGTACATTTTGTTTATTACAATGATCTCCCGAAATGAGGCTGTGCTTTTTTCCTGAGTCTGCAAGTGTTCAGTCTGTTCTGCCTCCGCTGCAGCTGTTGGGGTGTAAATAGGCTGTGTGGGTTTCTCCGGGAGCCTGTGCTGCAGAGGCTCTTGTAGATCGTGTTGTCTCCAGCCTCCTGCAGTTTGGGGACGTTTCCCTGGGGAGGTGTAGCAGGGCCAGGCAGCAGGGCTGGGCTCGACACGTGGCAGCCAAGAGGAAAAGGGGTGAGGAGGTGGACCCTCTGCACGCACAGCAGCCAGAGGTTTGGAGAAGAAACTGTAAAACCCCTTGGCTTTTGCAATGGGTGATGCTCACCTGCGTTCCTTGGCCTCTCTACAGCAGGGACTTGTCTAACAAGGGAGAATCTCTGTGCCAGCTCAAGGAATCACAGAATCATTTTGGTTGGAAGAGGCCCTGAGGATCATCGAGTCCAACCATAACCTAACCTAATTCTAGCACTAAACCATGTCCCTAAGAATCTCATCTAAACACCTTTTAAACCCCTCCAGGGGTAATGACTCCACCACTTCCCTGGGCAGCCTGTTCCAATGCCTGACAACCTTTTCTGTGAAGAATTTTTTCCTAATATCCAGTCTAAACCCTGCCTTGCACAACTTGAGGCCATTTCCTCTTGTCCTATCACTTGTTCCTTGGGAGAAGAGACCAACACCCTCCATGCTACAACCTCCTTTCAGGTAGTTGGAGGCACCATATATACGCCCTCAAGACAGACCTGCTTGGCTCTTGTCTTGCATCTTAGCCACAGCTTTGCTGGACCTCTCACAGTGATTTTCTGACAACAAAAGAAATACTTGATGTTATATTTACTGTCTTAACTTTTGCACTATAGCCATATGACTCCGTTAACATAATTTCTGCCATTCTTATGTGAAGTGTGTGTTGAAGTTTTAAATCATACGCTGCTAAAACTCAGCCAGCCGGTCAAGCACTTAACTACCGATATGGGGAGCATTGCAGAGCCTGACTGAATACGGCTGTGTAGGTGTAGGCATAAGGTATGGGCTGAAATCCAAACACCACACAAACGACTGTTGTTCAGGCTCCTGGAACCAGAGCTTAACATTTCCAGAAATACCACACAGCAAGTGCCTCGGCTTTGGGTGTGTGCGTGGGCATGGGGAGAAGAAGGCCAGGGGATGGGTGATGGGTGGGAGGCTTGGTGATAGGGACGGCACGTGATGGGACAGGAGGGGAAGCTTTTTAATGTTCCAAACTATACGTGAGCAGCACGGTGGCACTCACAGTGTCCCGGCACTGAGAGCTTCTAGCAGACACAGTGCAAAAGAAGCAGATTCACCTCAGGCTCAGTTCACCCCCAATCTGGTGCAGAAAGAAGTTAGTGATGGAGAAGAGCCAGATGAAAGGGGACAGGGAACATCTGATGAACTTCCTCATGTCGTGAGGTCTGGGGCTGTATTCAGAAATCATTGAAAAGGAGAAGACAGCTCATCCGCCCTCCCCGTGTGTTTTGTTGTGTGCATTCGTTTATAAATCTCATTCTGGCTAAAGCAAGCTCGTGGTTTCTGAATTTTCCAGGTTGGCAGCACTGATAACAGTGAAGTAGTGTCCTTTGCGATTTTTGCCTGGTCTTCCTTGGCCTGCTGAGAGCAACTCTCTCATGCTATTAAAACATGAAATGACTGTCTAGGACCGGAGTCGCAGATCGTACTTGTGTTGATCAAAATTACTTCCAGGCTTATAAAGAACAAAGAATGGAGCTTCAGAGCACCCTGGGTAGCTTTCTCAGCTCCACAGTAATCTGTTAGGAGGTGGATTAATGATGAACACTATGGCTTTGCATAGTACTTTTGAACAAGATATAAAGAGACAGTAAGACACAGAAAAGGGAACTCTATTAGTCATTGGTCATTTTTTATGCTGTCAAGCACCTTCGTATAAGTCACGTACAGTTAGAGCTTTCTTCCCAATAGCCCCTAGATATAATTGCTGAAGATGTCTCTCAAGGCAAGTTTGACAAAAGGGCAAACTTCTCATTTTCCCAGCGTTGACATTGACCAAAACATCCCGAAGTCCTTGCAGAGGAGCAGAGCCTGATTAATGTCTCAGCGACAAGGTGAAGGAGGGTTATCGGGGCTGTGACTGCTTTCCGTCTGTCAGTGCGGCACCTTGTCACGCACACACACGCCACAAAGAGTGTGGCCAATGCTTTTTTCTTTAATATTCAGTATTTTTTTGAGGTTTTTCCCCACTAGGAACTTCTGGGAACGAAGATCCACTCAGTTGTGCTAGCAGACGTAAAGGGCAGATAGTTGGAGTTCTTCATTGCAGCAATGTCTGGGGACTCAAATAATTTCCCCTCATTTATTCTTCATAGTATAAGGAGAACTCAATATGTAGGATCTTTTAATTACAAATAATTTTTTTTCTGGACAGCCTTTTGATATCCAATGTATACTTCACTGTTCTGTAACAAACCAGCGTTTGTTTGTTTGGTGTTCTGTAACAAACTCCGAGTGAGAGAAAATGAGGCATTTCATCATTAAAAGGCATTGATTTTGGGAAAAGTATACACACTCGTCGTGTTTTCTGCCTTTTTTTGATGGGTGTTGTAGCTCTGTGGCCATCTGGGTTTTGAGGCCAAACTTTGTATAGGTCGTTTCTTTTACAGAACCAACTAAATCTGTGCAACTTCAGTTCCAAAATGCTACAAGATCACTCGGACTGCAGACGCAGATATACATGGGATTCACTGCTTACACTGTAGCTTGCATGGAAGGTGTGTTGTGTATTAAAACATTTAATTTAGTCTTATCAGAAAAAAAAAATTACATATATATAATATATATACTGGATTTTTTGCAAGCATAAGATGAAAAGTAAGAGTTGTTTTACATTAAAGTTAACCTGGTAGTCTGGTGCCAAAAATGTCCCTAGGGAGGAAGTTTTAGCACTTTTGTTTTGTGAGAAACAGCTTTGTAGAATTCATAGTTCAGCAACACCTCAGAGTAGTGTTGAATTATTTTTATATGGAAAGACACTGTGCTCCGAATTAACTGTCATACACATTGAAAAGGCAGATGCACATCTTTTCTTATTTGTTGTTATTTTAGTCCCTTTTCTCATGTTTATCTAGGTTCTCAGTTTTGACTTTTATTAACTGCTATGAGACAGCAACCAAAAGACACCTTATACTGCAGTTGCTGAACTGTTCAAGGAGAGGCACAAGCTCTTCAATATAAAAAGGAATGTCTAAATCTAAGAAATAGTTTGCCTGAGGCTCTCAGAAATATTCCCCAGGTGCCAGCACGTAGAAAGTACCAACAACTCCTGGTGAGAAACGCACATTTGTATGGAGTATGTGTATTATTCTCAGCTCAGGTTTGCGTGAGGATAAAGGAGAGAAGGATCCAATACAAGCAGTCAGATGAATAAACCGGAGTCTGTTACTGTAGATAAGATTTTTTGAGAGGAGAGCAGTGCTCTTGGTGCAAGAACCTGGGTTGCACAAGTGACGTTTCTAACGCGGGCGGCTCTGGGAGGAAAGTAGGACATTTTGAGCACATGAAAGAGGAGGTGTGCCGAGCTTCGTTAAGGATTCTAGTCACTCCTTTCGTACAAGACGAGATAGACAATGTGTTTTACATGCTAAGTCACTTCTGTCGTTCCCTATGAGCTCCACATGTAGGTTAAACATCTTTATTTTTTCTTCAAATAAAGGTGGATATCTGTGCAAGACAGCGACATCGCTGAGAATGTATTTTAACAAAAGAGCTAAGTGGTGGAATTATTTCAGATTTGCTTTGGGTTCTGATTTAAGGAAGGTCTTTTCACCTACAGCATCTTCTTCTGTGCTAGTGGTTTGGATCAAAATTTATTAATGCATTTACTCTCAAAGGCATTCTCAACCAGAAGTGGTATTCGTGGCTTTTCCCACTGTGGTCCGTGGTACCTTCTCTGCAAGTCTCAGTATCACAAACTTTTCTAATATTTTTTAAAAAGAAGACTATTCCTCCCAACCCAAAATTCAGTTCTGCATAACCTAGAGTGTTCAGAAGTATCTCAAAATGTGCTTCCAGGAATTTCAAGTTGCTAAACCCACCACAACAGTCAGTGTAGCTTTTGTAAAGGATATTGTTGTCCCTGACTAACTGGAATTCTGCAAATGAATTGGATAAATCCAGTTGATAGAGTATATTGGGTTTTTTTGGAAGGCTTCCTAAAAGGCCTTTCACCAAAGTATGTTAGAAACTAAAAGTTAAGTGTTGTCTGTCCAATATTTTTGTCCCCATAAAGGGTTTCTACAACACATCAATATTTTTGTAGTTCTGGGTGGGAATGCAGGCTACACTTACTCCTTTAGTATTCAGAGAAAGAAATAGAGTAGGGTCTTCTAATTAATTTTCGCCAGTTTATTTTATTTATTTTTTTTTCTTTCACTCACTTATTCTGTAAAGTCGGTTATGTATTTCTCAGAGGTAGCCACTGCCATCTCTAATGCCATGTTCACCCTGCAGCAGTGCAGCAACTGGTGCATCCATTGATATTAGAAATAGTACCTTGAAGAGGAAATTTCTTCTCTACCTCGAGCCTGGTATCACACTTATTGGGAACAAAAAAGGGGAAAGCCTTGTTCAGGCTCTCAGAAGTTTTAAGAATAAGTGTGAGAAACAGTCGTTGTTGTCTTTAGTGTCTTTACTATTAGGTTATATTTTTCCACTGCAAAAGTTGGGATGGACAGAAGGAGGTTTTTCTTTGAATTAGGTCTTACCCATCTGCTCCAAGACAGGACCTCGGGGTCTCACTTTTGCTTTGATTTCATACCAAAAGAGGATTTATTCCAAGGCCCTTTGGATTTGAATACATAATTTCCCACCCTAGCAATGTCTGTGGAATAATCTGTCTTATTGGAATAATGTTTCTTGCCGTGATTTTATTCAGTGCTGTCCCAGTTTGTTGCCAAAGCTGAACACACAGGAAGAAACAAGAACCAGCAGTTCACCTCTGAATGTTTTAAAAATCAATACATAGAACAAAATCTTCTTTCCACGGGAAAGTATTTGTATATTCCAGTCTAAGAGTTTTAAATCTCTTTAGTTGTGTTTGTACTTATGAGGACATAATTTTGATTTGATTATTGCGAAAGGAGAGTGTACAACAAATAGAGGTTGAAGATAGCAGAGTGCCTGAAAACTGAATTCTCCACTGACTGCAAATCAGTGTAACTCAATTGATTTAGTCAGGATCATATGGCTTAAAAATTGGCATAGAATTGGTCCCTGGCATTACTAATGACTGAACAGCAAAATTGGAAAAAGAGATGCTGTGGTATATACATATATATATATATATATATACACACATTACTGTGCTTATTTCTTTGTTAGGTAAGAAGAAAAAATTGAAAAGTGCCAAGAAAAAAATGGGAATAACCTATGCTTTGGTATATTTCTGTCTGTTACAGTCCTGTAATTTGTGTTTTGAATATATGGATGTATAATTCTGAATGTGCGCAAAAAACATCCTCAATATTGTCAGTACCTTACATTAAAAATGCAATTTTCTATGCCATTAATAATGCAGAGTATTCTATAGAAAGATCAGATGGAAGAGAACATTGATAAGTATGGTTAATAACTGAATATAAATGTAACTTAAGTATTTTACCATTATTAAAACTCAGAGTTGCCATCCTGAGAGGGACTTTTAGACTACCAGAACCAAACCCTTTAATTTTATCTAGCTCTGACCACATTTTGAGCTGAAAAGAAGTGAGATGGTGACATTAAGAACCCAAAAGTAGAGTCAATGTTCCAGCACGCTGCTGTTTCCCTTCCTGTTTATGGTCCACAACCCACCGGGAGGTTTAGATCCGACACAATTCGAAAACCCAACTAGTCCCACTCCAGAACGAGAGGCAGCAATTACCACTGTCTTTCACAATGAGCGCAATTATTATGATGTTCTGGTATTATAATTAGTAGCATTATTAGATGTGTTGCTGTGCACAATGTGTTACATTTTCCAAAGAGCCCTTAACACCATGGGATCGTGTTTGAAAACCCCTCTGGCTGCTGTTTGTGCCTTCTGACTGCATTGCATCTGCACACACGTAATTAATAGGTTAGTAGGCAGAGAACTATATGAAATCTTCATTTTGAGGTGATGCTCTGCGATTGTGCTTTATTTGGTTGGGTTTTTTTACAACACAGATCCAAATTTGGAGCAGGATCTGTCTTTCATGAAATATCAACTTGTTAAATACCGCTACTATGTTGTTGTTTTCCTCCTGTCAGTCATTTTCCCTGCAGCAGCTTAAAGCATAGTTTGTATCTTCTCTCACTAATGGTTGCAGAGCTGTTTTGAATCCTCGCCCATTGCATAATCCCGTAAAAACCTTATGCGTGCACCGAAAAATCACTTGAAATTTCCAACGAAAAGATAACGTGTGGAAGAAAATTGGCGCTTTTATTTCATAGCAAAGCAGTTAATTATTTTGGTGGTAGTAATTATGTCACATTTGCTCAGCAGCACACATTAAGCAAGACTACATCACCTCCCTGCCCCTTCACATGTTTCACTGCTGGTATTTGCTGAGTGCTCGGAGCCGGGGCGTGAAATACCAAGTACCTTGAACTCAAATGGTAAATATTCGGACTGAAGGATGGTGCATCATTAAGCAAAATTAATGACATTTGCATTTTAAATGGGTGCAGTTGCGTGTCGATGCTGTCTGGCCATTAGGAGGATGCTCTCTGCCTGAGCAGGCCCTGCTGCGCAGTGGAGAAGGCCGGGAGGGTCCCTTGGGTGCCAAAACGGGCTTGCCCTGTATTGATAATGTACTTTTTCCTGGCTGCTGCTGTCTCTGGACTAAGATACACTGAGTGCAAGCAAGAATAAATTTGTGTGAATAATATACCCTACGCGCAGTGTCACTCTGATGTTCGGCATGATCCCAATCTATTTATGAAACTGATATATTGATATTCAATACTGTATGGATTCAGCCAGCTTCTTGTAAGGTGAGTAATAAATTTCTGTTATGTTCTCTAGCATCCCTATTTTACAAATGCCTGAAAACCAATAGCCTTGTCTATGCCTTATGTAGAAGCGCAGTCACAGAAGGACAGTGATTTCTGGAATAATGAATCTCTTTACACACAGTTTCTTCTTACTGTTACCTAGAACAATCCAGAATGTTTACATGGTGGCAAACCTTTCAAAATCATGATTTTTTATTTTTTTTTTGGCATAAATTTGTTAGGAAATCCAATGAGTTCATCCGTCTCAATTCTACCAAAACTCGCGGTGTGCCCCTTGCTCGGGCCGTGGGAGAGCCGCAAAGCTTCGCTCCCTGTCCCAGAGCCTCGCGTGTTGAAAGCGGGCTCACGTTCCTGAGAACTGGCCCTGGGACAATGACAAAAATGCTTCGTTTTTCCTCTGATAATTGGCCAACAGAGCCCCCTCCTCGCCATCACCGTGCAGCAGCCACCCAGATGGCAAGAGGCGAGGTGGAGGATGATGTTCTGCTGCTCAGACATTGTGCTGTTCACCCGAAACCTAAAATACAAGCATCAAGAAGATGAACTTTGTGTGACATTCGCCTAGATTGGAAAAGCACAGACAGAGATTCAAAAAAATCAGAATTTTTTGAGAGAAAGTGACTAGAAACCAGCAGTTCAATTTGCTGACTAGCATTTGTTTAATAAATCAGTCAGTTTTACCGTATTTCTCCTATTTTTAATCTATCATTTTGTACTAGGTAATGCATTACTTTAAAACATTGTTTATGGACTGTGTAATTGAATTCCAGTTTGCCTCCCAGTGTAACTTAATAAAGGAGTAAAATATAAAATGAAGTAATAAAATTAATCTAGCAAATATAAAATTCTTGTATAGCAAAGCATGGAACTGCTTTAAAGTGTGTGTAGATTTAATGTATAGTCCTGGTTAGAAAAAGGTTTCCAATTTAGTGTATGGTTACAGTTTAGTTAAAATTCAGTGTGTTTTAATGATTACCAACCACTAGACTGAAACTTACTTTAGGGAAATAAGTAAAAAGTACAGCTGCAAAACAAGATTAGAATTGATTATTTAAATGAATGTTTCCTGCTTGCTGATTTAAATCATGATTAAAATGGGTGATTTAAGTCGCTTCTATTTATATCATTTTACGCAGTTTGGAGACTGGCAATCCAAGTCCAGAGACTTCTTTTCTTCTCCCAGAATGACAGAACTGCCTCTAGTAAACCACAATTAAATTTCAGACTCCTTTTGCCTTCCCTAGTTACTCAAGTGTTTTTTTTCTCCCCATGCTTTAGCAAAGTGCATTTGTATCACGGGTTATCTAATTACTGTTTCCTTCAGCCTCTTTATTCAACCTGCATATTGATTTTTTGGGGTTTTTTTGTTTGTTTTTTGGGTTTTTTGGTTGGTTGGTTGTTTTTTTCTCTGGAATGTCTTTTGCTTTACTTGTCCTTCCTCACTGCAATGATACCTTCCTTGACAACTCTCCCCAGTGCTGTGTAGGAGGAAGATATGGACAGGTGTAAATACTACAGCTAATGTGGTTAATGAATTATTTTCGTCAGCAGAGCATGTTGATGGATGTCAAATGCCCTTGGCTCATTCCAATGCAAAAATCACCATGAGGGTAGTTTAAAGTTCTCATGCTTTACTTTGCATCTGCAGCAGAATAGGAGCGTGTACACAGTGGTTCAGTGATGAATCTGTAAACTGCAGCAATTTGTTTGTTTGCCCCCACCTTGCTTATGGTTGCCTGTCTCTCTCATGATTTATTGTGGCTTACTGTGGTCCGACTTATATGAACTTTACATATGATAAAAGTTCTGTGTTAGCTTTTCACATTCATTTAAGGGTATAAACTTAGGCAGCTGGGTAGTTCTTGTGGTCACTGCAAACAGAAGGCGTGTGAGCTTTCACTGTAACCTAGAGGTTAATCTCCATCAAGCCATTACTGAAAATACAAGAGATCATCATGAAATCTTCAGTTTTTTAAATATCAGTTGCCTAAAGCCTGAAAGAATACATATGAGAAGCTCTTTGACTGACTTTGAAGAGGTGGAAGCATCCGAGCTTGTTTTTTTTTCCTTTTTGAAACACTCATAATTCTTTGGATAAGTAGATTTTGTGATGTGCAATGCAAAGGGGAACGTAAAATGTGCTGTCTTCCCTTCTTTGTACTTCTGTTTCAAACCTATCACAGGGCAGTAATGACGCTCCTGGGGTTAAGGACATTCAGAAGGTTATCATCTCATCACATACTGTAATTACGTGGCTTAGTTTCTTAGGATGGCTGGAGTTTGGTTCTGAAAAAAGTCTCTTAGTGAGATCCGACCCTACTGAGTTTCTAAAGGAAAGGGCGTATTTTGAAGGGAAAAAAAGCAAAATCAAAGACTTGAATCTTAAAGAACAGATATTATGTTGTCAATGTCCCTAAATCAACCAAGCAACTGACCTACACTTTAGAGGATTTTTGCATTAGTGTCAGAAGGAATTGAGTCATTCTCCTTCAGCTAAACAACTCATGTATCCTCTCATACATCCTTAATAGAGAGAATCCGCACTGGGGCCATTCATGTTTCCATCAGGCTCTGCATCAACAACAATTTGTCATGCAAGGAGGCATAAGTAAAGGAAATCAATCTCGCAGAAGATAATGAGAGTGCAGAACTCCTACGCACCTTCTCCAAAACAGGTTTCCTGACAGCATTTGGGCACTGCAGTCAATGGCTCACTGTCCCGTGAATCACAGACCTGGCCGTGGTGGAACAAGAGAGCCTTGGCAAAGGAGGAGAGCTTTTACTGTGGTTTGCCTGCGCAGCCCTGGATGGGGTTTGTTTGGTCTTCATACTGCATAGCACTTTTGCTACCAAAAAAAGAAATTTAAAAAAAAGGGTTTATAAATGGGTTAAGTAATTCATTTTCTCAAAAGTTTTATCAGGCAACTATTGTATCTGAGGTTCCTGTGTGTGCTGCTTAGGAAATTTCGCATTGCAGTGAAATGATGGGTTAGGTGAGGCACTCAGTCTCTGAAGAGCAACCATCAGGTTCAAAAGTGCAGGGATGGCCAGAAGTTGCCTTACTACATCAAAGGGAAACAGCACTCAGAGGTGTTCAGATCCTCTGTCCTTCTTGCATGGTGAGGCAGCAGAGGAGACAAGGGTCTCAGATACTACCTCCACAGGGGAGTTATGAAGAGATAGAAAGGCCAGCAGCTCCCGTCAAGATAATTCAGAGTTAACACACCATCAAATAGACCATACCTGGCAAATTCTTCCTGATATATTTAAATTGGCAAGTTGGATTATCTTTCAGTTGCATCAGAAACTGGAAGAGCATGTACCATTTGCTTTTTACTTGGTTTTCTTCTTTCACAGNTGGAACCTCCTGTGTTTCAGTCTGTGCCCATTGCCCCTCATCCTATCATCGGGCACCACTGAAAGGAGTCTGGTCCATCCTCTTGACACCCGCCCTTGAGATATTTATAAACATTGATGAGATCCCCTCTCAGCTTCTCTTCTCCAGGCTGAACAGACCCGGATCTACTAGATCTTTCTAGTAGATTTAAAGAAAATCATGACTTGTGTCCTTAGATGTGTTATTTATTGCTGCTGAAGATGATACTGATGGTTAAGTTTTTAAAAGGGACCAAAACCAGTCTGTGTCACAGCTTTCAAACTGATTACAGCACAAGCACAAGTAGGACAGACAGAGACACATCTCCGTGGTACCTTGGGACCTACTGAAACGATGTGTCTTCCCAGGTCTACTTTCGGTGGAGATACCTGTGAACAGTCTCTTCAGAATTGCTAACCAGCATTTCAGGTGATGCACTGAGCCGAAGGTTTCTGTTCACTGTGAATATGGGCTCATTTTTTTATAAAAAAGTACTTATTTCCCTTAATTCCTGACTGTAGATATTAATAACTTCATCAAGACAGCTTTTCAGGTTAAGCTCTTCCTAATGAACCTGATACTAAAACTCCTGCTGACTTCCAGGGAAGTTGCTTTGGATGCAAAATCTCACTATTAGGACCATGTGTACTGTCTGTTTCACTGATGCAACAGAATTTGGGGGAGAGATGATTAAATGTCAAGCCATGTCTACAAGACAGCTTCCTAGGTATTTTCTGCTTGTAGTGGAATTTATCAGGCTGGCGGTTAGAACTTTGTCTTTTTAAAAATTTATTTTAATGTTAAAAAAAAATAAAATAGAATCACTTTCCCACTTTTTTTNTTTTCCCATTTTTTTTTTTTTTTTAATTTTTAAATAATATTGACTTGATCCCTTGAACCTCAGTCACTTGCTCTTCCAAATCCAGCTGTTAAATACCAGCAGCCCTTTTTCTTCTTCTGTTGAGAGAGTTGACAGAGTTGACAAAGTAGGATTTAAAAGGGAAAAAGGCGTGGTTTACTCTTAAGTTCTTGAGAGTTTCACCTGTATTCAGACAGGAGTGCTAGTACTAGAGCTTCCCAGAGCTGTGTTCAGAAATCCTGGTGATGTGAAGTAGAACTGTTTCACTTGATAGGATAAAAGTAAAAAGCAATACCAGTTTTTCTGTTTTGGGAGAAAGGGAAATAATTCCATGTTCTTGATGCAGTGAAAAAGATTATTTTCCTCCATAGAGACTTGCCTTCCACTGAGCGGTATATTGCATGGGAAGTATCCAGCATTGGGCATTGTTGGAAGTGTAATATTAGATTACTCTCAGTGAAACACTTTAGTTCTTTCCAGTAACAGGGTTATTGTCTTAACAATGATGGAAAGGAATCTGAGAAGAAATTGAAGAAGGGCAAAATAGGGCTTACTTGAATTAAAAATGTACATATATTGGAATGTATTCAGTGTTGGACCCCTCACTACAAGAAAGACCTTGAGGTGCTGGACTGAGTTCAGAGAAGGGCAACGAGTCTGGTGAGGGGTCTGGAGCACAACTGTGATGAGAAGTGGCTGAGGGACCTGGGGCTGCTCAGCCTGGAGAAAAGGAGGCTGAGGGGAGACCTTATCACTGTCTACAACTGCCTGAAAGGAGGTTGTAGCATGGAGGGGGTTGGTCTCTTCTCCCAAGTAACAAGTGATAGGACAAGAGGAAATGGCCTCAAGTTGTGCCAGGGGAGGTTTAGATTGGGTATTAGGAAAAAATTCTTCCTGGAAAGGGTTGTCAGGCATTGGAACAGGCTGCCCAGGGCAGTGGTGGAGTCACACCGGAGGGGTTTAAAAGACACGTAGATGTGGTGCTTAGGGACGTGGTTTAATGGTGGACTTGGCAGTGTTAGATAATAGTTAGACTTGATGACCTTAAAGGTCTTTTCCAACCTAAGTGATTCTTTGATTCTTTGGAATGCAAGGTTTGTTGTTTATGCTAAAACTCCTACATCCTTATTGCTTTTGGCTGTTGCCATTTAGCAGTCCTTGTGGCTAGCTGCAGGCGGAGTTCACAAAAGACATAGTTTGTGAAATAGGAACCAATTACATGGAAGAGTGGTTTTTGTTTGTTTGTTTGTTTTGTTCTAATCATACCACATGTACTTTCCATGCTACCTCAGTTGCATTCGTTATAGGTCTGACAGAGTAGCTGTCACCTTTCTGGTGCAGTGGATAGTATTTAAACACAGAAGAACAGTGGACAAGGATGTGTTCACCCTGCTCTTTCATCAAGGATTGATTTTTTTTATTTTATGCCTAATATCAATATGTGTCCATTTTGATTATGGCCTCCAGTCCAAGAAAGAGAAATAAAGCTGCAGAAACCCAAAAGCCAGGCTGAGCTTTGTTTATTTGATGGAAAAGCTTGGATGACTGTACATTTAATGATAATGGTGGCAGAGAATGAACCGTGCTAGCCTTAAAACATCAAGTTGCATCTGCCCATCACTTCTCTGTTGCATGTTCTATGAGTTCTTGAAGCTTGAAGAGTAGAAGTGGATGTTCCTATGAGTAGAGATCTTGATTTGTATACTATTTTTAAGTGTTATAGAATGCTTCAGGATGAAAGATGATACGTGAATAGTCAGATGAGATTGATTGTTAACCTTAAGCATCAAGCCAAAAATACCTTGATTTCCTGGAACCCCAGATGTAAATCTTGGCAGCATCACCTCAGTGTTTATCCTTTCCTGTTATGTGAATTAAAGACTAGCAATTTTATTGTGTTTTCTTCTCTTGGATGAGATCTTAATGACTGAGCCCTCATCTGATATATGTGGCCATTACACTCCATTACCACTTTCCGCAACAGTAGAAATTTGCCAGATCGCTTTAGACAGAATTTTGTCTTGCACGATGTGCTGTTTGCTGATTGCCTTCAGCCTTCAACGCTGTAGTAGTGATCCATCAGGGGAATGCCTCTCTGGCAGTGCACATCTCATTGAATGACATTGAGTTTCTGATCACCATAACAGGCCCACTTCTTCCTGAAGGACACGTGGAGCTTGAAGGCATCAGGGCTACGCATTGTTTCTAAGCTTTCTGGATTCCTCTGCCATAAATAGATTAATTGTTTTGACTTATTGCTGTTATTACGTTATCGATGGGTTCCCTAAGGGTTGCTCAAGGGAATGTGAAAGGGTTTGCATAATTAGGAAAACTTACTTTCTAGAGTCTCTAGAAAGTTGTTGGCCTTGCCACACTTCACCTCAAGGTGACGTATTACAGGCAATTTTGGTGAAAACAAATACATAAAAAGACCCAAGCATGCTATTCTTACATGACCACTTAATCATACCCCTCGTAATCTCCAGCGAATTTCCTTGGTGAATGTTGTATTCCCAAGTCATAGGCTCTGAGACCTTGAAAGTTTTAGTGTGCTATTCTTTTTTTTCCTTTTTGTAAGTAGAGAAAATAGCCACATTTGCATCTCTGTGACTTAACTGTTCGAGCCTTTCAATTTCAGACAGTCAGTGTATGATTTTTAAGGTCCTAGGTTTTTCCTGGGGCTGGGCCAGGTCATCTTTAACGAGATTGATTTTCTAATAGTTTGCTTCAAAGGGCAGAGATAGCCATCAGTGTGTCTTTTCATTTGATACTTTCTGACAAAGTAAAAGACAGACCCATTTTCACCATTTGCTTAAAGTGGTCTCCAACAGTAAAGCTCCTGTTAGAATATTATTTATGGAACAGAAAAGTATTACGAAGTCCAACCTGATTAACTAAAGTGGCTCTTCTCTGTAATACGTTACTCCAAGCTGGTGCTTGATAGATGGATGGTTATTGCCCTGTTTGTATTTAAAGCAGTTATTTCTCCAGTTACAAATTTGCTGTCAGAGTTATTTCCATCTGTCTAGAAAGCCCGTGAAATCGTTTTAGAAAACTTAAGAGTGTTTTGAAATTTAAAAATATGGAATGAGTTCTATGTTTGTAAAGAGAACAATAATGAAAATAAATAATATGAAAATAAATGCACCCATAATCTTTCCTAATCACCAGTGATATAAGGGCATCTGTCTGACACTAGTTATCCTTATTGTAGTTGTAGTGTTATTGTGTATTATTGTTGGGTGTCGTTTGCCCTCTCACAGAGACCTTTGCCATGAGCAAAGGACAAAGTGGATGTGTCCCTGAAATTTTCTTAGTTCACCTGTGCACCCCATTTCTGAACTGGAAATTGATGTTCAGATCTTTCTGCAAGGGTGATAAATACTTAATTCTCATGGTAACCGTTCAGCTTTCCTCTAAAGAGAAAATAACATTATCTGTCTAGCCCGGTGAGTACACAGTTTTAAGGCCTGGTAACTATTTTGAAGATCCATATAGTACACAAGTAGAGTTCAGAAAGCTTGGGATCACTCCTTTGTATTACATTAATTTTCTGTGACATCTCTTTGAGTTGGGGAGATGTTTATAAAGCACAGTATCTTCATAGAAGAAATAGAAAAAATAGATGTCTCAGAAATGTTCTCCTCTCCTCCTGAAACCACTACACTGTCTTAGAAAAGTTATCTTCCCAAAAATATGTGTCTGAGCCTATAGAGCTGCAAAACACTTGATTTTTTCTGTCCAGTGCTTTAGTCTCCTCCTTACTTATTTTTTGTTTTATCCCCCACATTCTCAAGTACCCTTGCACAGCTTCCTCCTGTGCAGCAAAGTTAAGCATGGTCTTGCCCAGCACAGGAGTTCTTCCACCATCCTCAGTGCAGCCACTTGCAAACCAAAGCACCTGCATGAACTGGGGTCCTGGTGCAACACTGGGCAGAGGTTTGTGAAGCCTCCATCTGCCATCCAAGGACCCCACTCTTACACTTCTGCTGTGGTTAACACAATATTCATTGACTTGCTGTAAGTTACTGCGTACAGAAATAGCAAGCGGAGAAACATACTTCCAGCCATGGTGGACCATTACAGGAGCTTTGAGATGTACACTTGTTAACAGGTTCTTCAGATCTCGTGCTTCTAAAGTAATGCTGGATTCAGTTTTAAAAGTCTATTAATTTTAATTTGAAAGTCTAGTTTCCGCTTTGATAGGCAGCCTTATAGTAGGGGACTGTTTAAGAAAACTGTTACTTTAGGATTGCTTCATCTTGTGGCATCAAGACTAGCGAACTGAAATGAGGATGGGGTTTGTAAGTATTCAGCATTTCTGAAAATCAAACTATTTATGTACCTGTTTAGATAAGGGTTAAAATGCCTGGCTTGAGGCAACTCAATATAAAAAGGCTCATCTGTGCATCGCTGTGGAGGCAGACATTCATGGGAGATTCATGTATCTAGATACCTGCTCAACTTCTAAAGAACTTGTAAAACCTCAGAATTACAGATTCTGATTTATGCCTGGCTGGCAGACTGGTGGATAATTGCACCATTCTGTTGTCTTTCTAAAATTGAAATACATCTATTTCTGTTTGTGATGATAAATCCGATAATAAAATCTTAATTGGAAAAAAGCAATTTGTCGGAGCAGCAATTAGCAGTGGAACAGCTGCTTCGTTAACAATACAGATGCAGGGTAATGGCTTCTGAATCAAATGAGACTCGATGAACTCTCTGGTGAAGAGGTTCCTCCTGACACTATTACACGTTTTGCTTTTTCCGAGCATTACGTCTTCTGTTGCTCATGAGCTTGACTTGCTTTAATAGAACGTTATTCAAATGTCTCTGATACCCTTCTGAACGTTATCCAAGCTTTTTCCATGTAAAATCAGGAGCAATTACATAGCTCATATTCAGATGATTTACTGTGTCAAAGTTAGTCACCTTCTCTGATGTCTGAATTCAGGAGAATGATTAAAAATTCAAGTAGTATGTTGAGCAAGGCTGCTGATCCACATGGGTTTATGCTGAGGGTTGTATTCGAACACCAGCTCTGAAAGTTTCCCTCAGGTTTCGTGCCCACTGATCGTCCCCGGGCTGTGCAGGGAATTGCTGCCTGGCATCTGTGAGACGACCTTTGAAGGTCCCTTCTAACCCAGACTACTCTATGACTCCATAATTCTATGACTTGTGAGAAAGAAGATGAGAAATTCTGTAGTCTCACTGGTAGACGTTTACATCTGTCTGTGAACACCAGACTACAAGGTTCAGTTTTCAGCAGCGCTGGGCAGCCCAGCATTAACCATTGCAAGAGCTGAAATCTCAGCGTCCTGGCACTGCTGAAGTCGGTCCATCTTCTAGGGACCTGCCTTGGAAAGGTTGGGTCAGTCTTACCACATGTAAAGGCACTTCCTCTGTAGCAGACATTCGATATTACTTGAGTGTATAAACAGCTGTGTGGTTTTTAATCTCTTCTCTCCAACCGATATATCGTTTAGTCCTTTGTTTTCTTCTGTTCTTGAAATCTCTTTCCCAGATGCGTGGGAACACTGAACTCACTTCTCTGGTTCCTTGACATGATTGGGGTAACAGTACGTGGTTGTTTCACGAGGCTGGTAATACCAGAAGTGTTTCATGCTGAAAATCATTTAAGTCAGAACATGAATATTTGGTAGCCTGTTTACTATAGAGTCGTAAGTATTGCAATGTATTGTCACTGTTATGGTGACCACTGGGCAGCCTTGTGAACAGGGCAGAGTATTAATTTGAGAAATGGTGATACCTCCCGCAGGAGAGGCCTCTGTTTTGCAGTCTGGTACTATGTTTAACTAAAGGGATAGTGAATAAAAATCTCGGGAAAGCCTAAAATCCGGTTTTCAAAGGTATTGCTTGGGTGCCTAAAGACACTGTTAGGCATTTGATTGCCATTTTTGTTTTAGTGCATTTAAATATCCTATTGTCTATCTGCGTATTCAGAGACATAAATACCTCTGCAAGTCAGCTCTTAGTCTAAATGGCATATTCACATTGAAACACTAACTGAGATTTCAAGTTCACATAGTTTGTGTGTTTGAGTATTTTTTATGTCCCTTTATAATTCCTATATCTATCGGAAGTGTTGTTGCTTGGCATTGCATAATGTCACACCTAGATAAGGGGGTCGAACAAAATAAGAAAAACAATTCCAAGTATTCATTATTAAAAATAATGACAAGTGTATTCTTTTCAAAGTTGTCTCTTTGGCTTTCAGAGCCCTTTTAACCACAAAGCAACAAGCTGAGAATACTGGCATCAGCTTTCTGTGTCCTAAATGAATAAGCAGTTTAAGCCTGACTTACCACGGAGCCCAGCAGTTCGTAGTCATGCCCTTGTAAAATGAACACGACATGCTCTTCAGTTTGGCTTGCAGTGATAAATACCCCATTTTCACTGTTTTCAGTGACTGTACAGGGTGCAGAGCAACTGAAAGTCTAGGCTTGAATGCTTACTCCTAGGTGTATTTCTGGAGTGCTGCTTTTCTGCTATTGTAAATACTCGAAGAAAAAGATCGTGTTCAGTTGCTGTTGTGAATTACAAGTAGCTTCCATTGTAATACTATATTTGATTTCAAAATGAACACCCTCTGGGGATTCCTGCTTAAACACGAAGTGTTGCTCTGGAAGATGTTTCTAAATACACCCAAACCTCTAGATTAAAGAAATATCATGGCAACATTTGGAAGGGAGCCTTATGCTCTTCATCTCTCAAATCACTTATGTCTGTTTTCTGAAAAAAAAGTTTGACAGGAAGGACATCTTTGCTGGTATAAATCAAGTGTATTTCCACCACACAGTGATTTTTTATAGCCTGAGTTCTTCTGTGATCATCTGATTTGTGTCTTTGTCTCTGTGCCTAAGTGTACCCCCGACTTTTTTTTTTTTTTTTTAAATTCGTTGTCCAGCTCCAACCTTGGCAGTAAGATGGACGTCTTGAGGATGATGAAGTTCTTTCAGGTGACATAAGGATAAGTAATGGCCGGAGGAAAGAACAGACAGAGCAAATGCTGTAAATCCATGACTTATTGGACGCCGGAAAAGCTGCGTGATGGGCAGTCAGGTCAAAAGGTGGAAAAGTGCAAAGCAGAGGGTGTTTGAGATAGTGTTACCAAGGCCATTTTGCCAGGTTTTTATCCTCTTAGACACCATCATCAATCTCACAGGACATGAAGCCTGAGGAGACTGAATTCTGATACTCCTGGACATCGCTGGTAGCTGCTAAGTATTATGCACAACACTGCTGCGAGCATGAGGCACCATTGTGACCCATCCTGGAGTTAGTGATACTCTTCTGGATGCTGCCAGATCTCAACTCTGCTGTCAGAGCACCCGTTGGTCCAGTCTGCCTTGGGAGACCGGGACTGTACAGATTGCAGAAGGGTAACAACACCAGAGACTGGAATACAGATGTAGATTTATCACTTAAACTGTAGACAGCACAGGGCTGCATTTTACTGTATTTGAACGTTATTTTCTGGACAGTAACTAAGCGTGTCAGGGTGTTGGTGACATTATTATTTTCTGTAAAATCTTTATCAGATTTATGAGGTTTATCTCATGCCATTTGTAACAGGCAGGGGATGGGAAACTTGGGTAGTTGTTCCCAAACCATTTGCAATCATTTGCAATTTGTGGTGCTGCTTTTTTGCAATTAGCACTAAGGGTTAAGAGGAGTTCAGTATCCCAGCTTTTATTAGACTTGAAATCTGAACAGCCTTCCAGGCAGTGTGCAGAGTGAAGCCACGTTCACGTTTGCAATTCCAGCAGAATATCATCTGTAAGGCAGCCTGCTTGCTGCAGTTCCTTTGGATGTGACATGCCAACTTTAATAAAACATAGCAATTTCAGGCACATGAGGATAATATTTTTTGCTTGTGGGCACTAAGGAGGCATTAAGTAGTGAGGTTTTGGTCTTTCTTACACCAAGAAACAAATGTGTCTTAAAAAATAACTCCAATATTAGATACTGGTGAAGTACAAAGCCAGCTTTCAGCAGTCTGCAAAATGTGAGCTGCTGATAGCCACTCAATATCGCAAAAAATATTTTAAATGCAATGTCATGCTTCGATCTCAAGGACTGGAATGGACTCGACACACAGGTCTCTGGTAAGAATAGGGAAGTGACTATGGTAGGAAATGTGTTATCAGAAGAGCAGGTGGTGTTGGTGTTGGTTGGGAGCTCGTTGGGGCTGTGATTGGGGCAGTTGACCCGCAGTGTGGGGAGAAGATGCTGCAAACCCTCACTGCATCAGCAGAGCATGGAGGGGATGCCAGGGCCGTCCCTGCTGACACAAAGACAGATGCATTATTTTTCCCCAGAGGCAGCTGCCGTAGAGTGGTTGCTCGTCTCTAAAATCATCAGTGGTGACAACCTTCCTGTGCTGCTCATTAGCAAGCTGACCAGCAGTGATCCCCCATATCTCCAGAAGGGCCGAAAGGCCTTGTCATCACTTAGTTTCTACACTGGGATAAATCACACAGGTTGTCCTCCAGTTAAAATATAAGCCTTACTGGCTGAATTTCACTGGGGAGCCACAGCTTTGGAAAAGTTTGATGGTACAAAATGGGGGTGAAGGGGGAGCAGTGCAGCATGATCACCTTTTTTTGGTGGTTCACATCCTACCCTCAGCCCCAGTTCTCAGCCTTTTTTACTGCTAAACCCAACAAAAAGTGGCTACCAGAGCCCTGCTGGCTGTTGATGTGCCACGTCTGCAGGGGAAGTGGTAGAGTCACCATCCCTGGAGGTTTTTTAAAAGGTGTTTAGATGAGGTTCTTAGGGACATGCTTTAGTGCTAGAGTTAGGTTAGGTTATGGTTGGACTCAATGATCGTGAGGGTCTCTTCCAACTGAATTGATTGTGTGATTCTATGATTCTAATGCACCTCTCAATATTGTTTGTTGGTGGTGAAAGGTGACATTAATTGATGCACTAACACTCTCCAACACCCTCTCCAACACCACCAAAAACGACACCACAGGCTACTGAAGTAGGAGCATTAGAAACTTGCCTCCATGGCACTGTCAGCATGAACCTTCAGAAAGGCTCAAGTGACAGCACCGAGAGCCAAGCTGTTGCTGCCAAATCCAGCAGCCAAATGCACCGGGACTCTGCTTGCTCCTTGGTTTGCTTCACAGTCATCAGTGGTGTTGTGAGTCCCTCCAGAGAGCACCACGCTGCCTCACGCTCCTCAGTGGCCCTGGAGGCATCTCCCCAGCACCGTTCCCCAGGCTCTGTGGTAGCATGTTCCATGTCCAACTGTGCCTGGAGGCCTCCCGTTCCCCCTCTTGCAGGATCCCTGGAGCTGCTACATCCGTTGCGAAGAGGAGAACAGATATTGGGCAGATACGCGAGCGTTAGCTGCCCGGCCACACGCAGAGCTGCAGCATGAGGGAGCACCATCTGACCAGGCGGTGCCTGCGGGGAAGTGCTAAATTCCTCTTCAACGGGAGCGCAATCTGTTCCCAAGGCGATTATCAGCCTTTCAGACTCCCTTTGCTCTTGACTTCCCACACATGGATGGGCAGATCCCAAAACGCGCTTGCCTGTGAGCCGACCCTCCGTCTCACCGATGGGAAATCTGCTCTGGCTCTGCTGGGGCAGGGAGGCCAGGGGGTCTCCACCATAGCAGGTGGCCTCTACCAGGAGGGAGGCGGATTTTAAAAAGGTTGGGCTTTCTATCTAAACGATGTTCAACAGATAAAATGCAAACCACCTGAAGCTGCTCTTATTAAGACTGTCAGGGTAGGCTTGTTCTGCTCTGTGGCCTGGGAAAGCCATTAAACTTTTCACTTCTTGTGAACCGGGCAGCGTGTGGCTTCTCCGTGTTCCTCCCGTTGTGTTGTGTGTCTGCCAAAGGCATTTCTCACTCCTCCCTTGGTGGCAACTGGTCCGCTAGCTAAATTCGCTCCTTCCAGCAGATGGTGATGCTGCTGTCCCGTCTGTAAGCGTGCGCTGCCTGAACAGCTCGTATCACTCCTGCTCTTCTCCTTTGCTTGACATTCAGGCTGGAGGCTTCCAAGGGATTTTCTTACGTCGGTTTTTATATGACACCTTTTCACTGGACTTGTGATCAGAAGAAAAAAGCCAGGCTCGTTTTCTCTGTAAGTGCCATGGTAACAAGAGAGATCTAGGCTAAACTTCAGGGGAAACTTTTATAACCGTAAGGATAGCTAAGCACTGCAGTGATGGAACATGAGATGCCATGAAACATCCTCAGGAGTAGTAGAGTGTCTGTAGTAGTAAAGAGAATATCTGTTGGGAAGGGTTTAGGTATTGCTGATCCATCTTGGGCGCCGTGAGATGGACAAAACTTCCTAAAATCCTTCTGGTTTTGTCCTCCCCGTTCATTTATTAAATTTGTTGATTAATAGGTTGTTCCGAACATGCTGTTCAGCCTGAATGTGGGTGTCTGAGCAATGAAATGTGTAATAAAAAGAATGGCATAGTAAGGTGCATTTTAAAAGGCAGTGATGACTTTCCATTGATGAGATCAGGGCTGTATATATATATATATATATATATATACACATATATTTATAAAAGACTGTGCAAATCGAACACGAAAGTGTGATGCAGGTAAAAAGCTTTTTATTCTGCATGATACTTAGGAAGATGAATTCATTAAGGATGTTTTAGGATAAATGAGACAATACGTGACCTAAGCTGTGTCAGAAGAGGTGTGGGTTTATACCTACTAGTTTGATAAAAATCTGAATCTGTGACTTTTCAAAGACCAAAGTTACTGGAATGGGGAGGCTGTAAAGGTGATATGAATAGACCTTGAGAAGTACACTAGAGATTTCCAAAGAGAAATGGCCGTTTTTGTTAGTCAAGAAGCTCCGGAGAAGACGTAAAAGGGAGGGCACCCAGCCTTGCCAGCATCTCTAAAACCTAGTTGAAAGAAAGAAGCCTGGCTACTGACCTACTTGCTGCCAGATACTGGGTTCTCTTCTGTTTCCACTGGGCCCAGCAAACAGAGCATCTTTAATTTTGGGGTGGTTTTTTTTGTTTGTTTTTTGTTGGTTTGTTTGGGTTTTTTTCTGTGGTAAGGGGTAGGAGTCTAGCCATTCTGAAATGCTGCATATATGAGCAAATAACTTCTAGCTAGCCAACAAGCTTGTCATTGTTAAATATAGAAATCAGTAGGGTAAATGATGAATATTTTGAAATATGGAGCATTTGTAGGCAACTGAACTGATCCTGTATAAGTATTAAACCTGCTGGCTTTATGCTTGATATAAAGAATACCCAGGTGCATTCTAACATTGGCTTTTATTCCTGAGAATCCCTCTCTGATTTTATAATCAGGAATGTTTCTGTGCCTGTGTTGAAGTGCACATGGCTATAAATTGCACACAACGTTGAGGAATCGCACTGGTCCTTTTGTTCAGATGTGTTAATTCTTAATGTTATTCAGTGTTACTTTAATTGCATTTTTAAAAAATTTTATGTTTTCACATATATGCATACTTGAATTATATAAATACAAGTAAATCTGTAGTATGCCTTTTTCCTCCCCGATGCTAATATTTGAATCTGGGAAGCTGCTGATTTGAATAAAATAGCTTTGCAAATCCCTAAAGGTGAAATTTCCTGGTCATCCCTCTGTAAGGTAGTTTGATGAAAAGCTGACTTACGTCCTTTTTTTCCCCAAAAAGTAGGGTAGTTTCAGAATCACTGAAAACGTAGTGTGAGATGGCCAGTCCCAGGTGAACAAGTTTCCTGTCCTCGGAGTCTGTTTTGCATTACTTGAGGGAGCGCAAGTTGTATAAAAATCTTGGGTAAGGCTAAGGCACTTTGGCCTGCTCTTGACAAATCCCTACTGCTGCACCAGGATGTTTGTAGTTTGGGAGCCTACACATCCCATAATGTCTTGCTTCAGTCTTGGCCCTTTTTGTGAAGATCCTGGATCAGTTTTTGTACCTGATGTAGATGTGGTTGGAAGTTGCTATGGGCTGCCTGGTTGTAGACTGAGTTGAGCTGCTGGTGTGACCTTCTGCCTGATCATCTGGACAGCAAACCTCAGTCTTCATCCAGGCCCTACTGAGACACAAAATTTCTTCCCTAGCACTTTCCTGAAGTTACCTCTGCTTTCATCTTCCCATGGTCTTGGTTTGGATATAAAATAAATTCGGGCTCACGAGGGGGTTTGATGCACCATTTCGATACAGCTCTCGAGTAGCTGTGGATGACAAGTTTGTGATGACTGCGTTCGCAGCCCTAAGTTTTAACTGCGATGGAATAAGGCATGTGACAAGGTGAATCAGATTAATGGTTTGAAGGCACTGACAGATTACCAGTACTCAATCATTATATCCAGGCTGTATGTCGAGGTCAATAACAGTAAATGTGATAAAATCTGCATATCCTTTGACCACAGCTTGTTCTCTTACCAGCTGCTTGTATGCTGGAAGAGTTTAGAGGTTGGACTAATTTTGCTTTATCAAATTTAAATTTTGTTTTGTGTTTTCATAATTTATATAAACATTCTGATGATTCCTGGGAATTTTGTTTAGTAAGAAGTTGCAATTGTAAGTACCACTGAACATGTATTATGAGAAGTCTTGGATTTTAGATTTCACTGAGATTGCCTAAAAATTGCTCCTAGTTGGAAACAAAGTTTCTGAATTTCTAAACTTTGTTTCTAACAGCTTCTCAGGCAACTGTTTCAAAATGGCCACATTGCTGAGCCATTTAAGACTTCTTTAGTAGAATTTATCCCACCTCGTTTTTAAAAGCAGTGACGTAGATATTTGCATTTGAGGTTGTTCCTAAGGATTCCCTAAATGCTCACAGAAAACAAACAAGACCCAATTCAGGCGTCTTGTGTGAGGATGAAGGATTTTCCTCAGTGACTGCAAATTTGTGCTGGGGAACTAAGCAAGCTGTAGAGATCTGCACTGTACGTGCCTGCATTTGATTAGAGGATTCCTACCCCCTATGTGTCTTGAACCGTTGTTAGGTGTAAACCTTGTCCTTGCAGTCCTGCATCTCATTTGAGCTGCCTTTCTAGCTCTGCTCTTTTAAAACACGCCGTTCTCCACTTTCAATACTGCCTAAGTGAGAGCTTTCTGTGTATCCTGAGTCCTTCCCTTCTGCCTGTGTAATTTCCATCTTCCTCTCCTGGTATCACCCTTTAATTTGGAGTTTTAACGCTGTTGAGATACATGTCAGGTAAGGCTAGTTGTGTTGGCATAAGCTCCTGAAGAAACAGTCTTTGTAGACCTTGTCTGCACCAAATGCTCTGCCACTTCTCGTGCAGACGGCTGTGATTCTTTGTTCCCGGTGTTGTACTTGGGATTGCACAGTCGCAAGTGCACGGCTATGAAGGCAGGTGAGGGTGAAACCGCAGGCGGGTATTGTCGGAGTCACAATAAGCAGTTTCTTGATGCTAACCTTCTTGGTTAGAAAAACAGAAGAATGACTCTTCCCTTTGAAAATGTAGTTCATCAGCAGAATTCTTTAGTATGTTTTTCACAGTTTCCTCAGAGTTGTCAGTGGCTTTTTATAAGTGAACTGCAAATAGCCTGTAGTATTAAATATTTCATCACAGTTAGGTACAGTATATTCATCAGTTTGTAGAGTGAGCTTGTCAAAAGGTTCCTTGTTTTTGTGTTCAACTCACATATTTTTAATGCAAATCTGTTTCGTCTGTTATGTGGACTTAAATTGCTGCTTTGCTTGCAAAAATAGAGAAAGAAGAAACTAAAGCTGTTAGAGCTTTAAATGATTTTGAAATATCTTCAGTAAAGATGTAGGATGAGGATTTGTATCCACATAACAAATGTTTAGTGGAAAACTTAGGAATGTAAAAACGTGTATGGCTTGTAAGGAGTAATCATTGGTCATGGTAAGCTTGATTCCACCACTAATGCTTTATTCCTTGTGAGCAAGATGGCTTTATTTCCTATTAGGAGCGCCCTTAGAGAATCTCATGTCATTAAGGCATTTAGAATTTTTAGTGTTCATTTTTTTCAAGCACTGAACAATCAGAATTAAAAGTAATGCCAGATAATGAACCTGTGCTGCTTGTGGCCTCAAGGTATGGAACTTAATAGGAAACCAGCTAATGAGAATATCCACAGTTGTACTAGGAAGGATAAAGGGAAGAAATCAAGAATTATAAACCCTCATGTTTCAGAGCCAGCCATTAACTGGCAGGAAGGTATGAAGAAACTTCCACACTACACAGGGTACATATTTTGGTGGCTTCTTGCAACTTCTTCAGGGTCATCTGGTAGTCATCCCTGGTGAGGTGAAGGTGGCAGAGTTAAGAATTGCTCAGGGCACTGGTCGATATCATAGATTTAAAGATGAAAATGCTGATTCTACATTGTTTGGCAGCTACATGGGACATTAGGTTTCTATGTGGATATGAGTTTTGTTTGTTAGTCAGAGGAGGAATGATTCCCCTTCCTTGGGAAAAAATGGATAAAAAGAGATGATATAGGACTGAAAGCAGGATGTCAGATTTATGCTTGAAAACACAGGTGAAATAGTGACCAGGGTATATATGAAATAGGAATCAGACAATGCACAAAGAAAGAAGGTGTAATAAAACCATCTGTACCATATGTTGTTAAAAAACCTCCAGTGGTTTGGGATTCCATTATGTCTGCATATAGCATGACTTTGCTATTGCGCCGTAATTATCTACAGTACAACGTAAAAGATGTGCTACATTTTGTGCTTGGCTGGAATGTATTTTAAGAGATTTTTGACCTTGGAGCATTTTGAAGCAATTTGTCCAGCCCCTGAAAACTAGGGATGCCTGCTGCTTTCTGTCTAACCCGTGACACGGTTATCTTCATAAAAGCAGAGCTACTGTTTAGCTCAGCCAGTCCTGTGCTTCTCGTTCTTAATACTTTTTTCTAAAGCAGAAGCAAGCTGATGCTTTTTATTCACTTTAGATAAGGCTGTAGTGAGTTAATAGCAGCAGCGTGTGTACTAATTGGTGATTAAAGCGTTGGTAAAATGGGCACACTTTGCAAGCCTGAATAAATCCTCCTCTGTAGTATTTATAGTAATCACTTGCTGGGGCAAGTGGAGGCGAAGAACAAATCTGCAGTGGAGTGTACTGTTGTTATGTTGCCCTCTGAGCAACATGAAACGGCAGGGGAAATGAAAGATTTGATTTTACCCTGCAACAGATGATTGTGGTAAGGGCTGGGGATTGACCATCCGGTCCTCTGCTGCAGAGTCTAATAATGAACTGAGAATGCACTCATTGACCTCTTCTCAAATGAAATTTGTCCCATAATCACAAAGACTTCTTTTCACCTTAATCTATTTTTAAAGGAGAATTTATAACCTTGTGTCTTCAGGAGGAAAAGGAAAATAGTCTATTAATTGGGAAAGTTTTCCCTTAGCTGTTCTTTGCTGACAACCCTCAGAAACCTCTTTTGACTGCTTCTAGTGATCATCTTTGTTTGATGATAATAGTTACAATGACAGTGAGATCGATGCGGCATTAAAAATTAAGAGCATTGAAAGGGTCAGCACTGAAAATCTTTAGTAAGATTTTTCATTTAACTACCATCTTTTTTGGTAGTGACCCTTATAAATAACATAAAGAAAAAAAGAGACTCTTGGTTTAGGTATTTTGTGTGGTTAAGGACTAAATTCAGAGCTGTGCCGTTACTCTGAGCATTGAACTGATTGATTGGGTCCCTTTTTGCTATAAAAGCAGTTTTTGCTTTCTGTTTTGTCCAGTATCTTCTCTCCTAAGAAGGAGAAGTGATCTTGGCAGCACAAATTATAGCTAAATATTTTTAAGTAATGGGAAGAGTATAATTCATGATAGTACTTTTTAAAAAGCGTATTAACTCTGGGATTCAGGGGATAACTTTCACAGATATTTTATGCACTTTATCTACTGCTGTTCATAGCAGCCTACAGATCTTCCAGCGGTTGACTTAGTCTGATTTACTTTAAACTCATGAATCAACCTTGTCATAGTTTCCACGGCTGCACTGCTTGTGTAATAAAAGTCTTCTGTAAATCACCTTAGGTGTATATGCACATGTGCATATTTTTATATACAGAATTCCAAATGTTTCTTTACAAAATATAGGCAACAAAAAAAATTATGAATATGAGAATGGAAGAATCGGAATTTATTTTTATTCTAATGAATGTCTTTCCAGTCTAATAAAAATGCAACAACTGCATGTTGTTAGGCCAGTTATAACAACAATCTAGATCACCAAATTTCTGTAATGGGTCATTAGTAGTACAGCAAAACTATGTGTACAGTAAAACTATGTGCACAAGTATGTTCGCATCCTTAATGTGTTAGTAGGGTGAGCTGTCAACATCGCGTTCTCTTTGTGAGAACAGTGTCATGGAATCATAGAATGGTCTGGGTTAGAAGGGACCTTGAAGTTCCAACCCCCCTGCGATGGACAGGGACACCTTCCACTAGACCAGGTTGCTCAAAGCCCAATTCAACCTGACCTTGAACACTTCCAGGGATGGGGCAACCACAACTTTTTTGGTCAGCCTTTTGCAGTGCCTCACCACCCTCATGGGGAATAATTTCTTCATGCTATCTAATCTAAATCTACTCTTGTCCTGGTTTTGGCTGTGATAGAGCTAATTTTCTTCCTAGTAGGTGGTATAGTGCTGTGTTTTGGATTTAGTATGAGAAGAGTGTTGATAATACACCAATGTTGTGGTCGTTGCCAAGCAATATTTGTACCAAGTCAAGGACTTTTCATCAAGGAGGCTGCAGGTGCACAAGAAGCTGGGGCAGGGGGGACACAGCCAGGACAGCTGACCCAGACTGGCCGAAGGAATATTCCGTACCATATGACATCATGATCAGTATATAAACTTGGGGAGCTGGCTGTGGGGTGGCGGTCACTGTTTGGTAACAGACTGGGTATCAGTCAGCGTGTGGTGAGCAATTGCATTGTGCATCACTTGTTCTGTGTATTCTGTTATTATTATTATCATTATTATTCTGTCTTCCTTTTGTATCGTATTAAACTGTCTTATCTCAACCCACAGGTTTTATTTATTGTCTCCCCTGTCCCGCTGCAGGGGAGGTGTGTGAGTGGCTGCGTGGTGCTTTCCCAGCTGGGGTTCAACCATTACAACCCTCTTTCAGTTTAAAGCCTTTAACCTTTGTCGTATCACTACATGTCCTTGTAAAAAGTCCCTCTCCAGCTTTCTTGTAGGCCCCCTTTAGGTGTGATGCTGATGATGGGAATTTTCTTCTACAGCGTTTGTGGTTCACTAAAAATTATTTTTAATTGCTGGTTCAGCATCACAGTAATTCATAGGTTGCACTCACAGGGTTAGTTGTACCATGTTTACCTTTGCTAATCCTACTCTGTATACAGTTTGATTTCTTCTTTTAAGGGAGGCAAAGAATCTGCGATTGCACAAAGCTAAGCAGAACTGAAGTTAATTAGGTAACGATGCAACTAAAACATGTTCAAAACCACTAAGCAGTCAACAGGCAAATAATCAAGAGGTAATCTTGCTTTACGACTGGCCAAAGTAGACAGTGGGCATCTGACTGTAAAGCAAGCAACAAGCATAACAGAAATTTCTTGACTTTTGATGGTACATTGGAAAGCAAGCTAAAACATGTTCAAGACCAGGCAAGGCCTGACAAGGTCTGGATCACTGTGTAGCTCATGCAGCTAACTATTGTTGTAGAACTTGAGGTATGGGACAAGCACCAGCATTTAACAACAGAACTCTGCTTGGGTCACAGGGCTGCCATTTGTGTGGAGTATACTGGGTCCTGCTTTTCTTTGGGCTGCAGGAAGGTGAGTTTGTGAAGAATTTAGCTGCAACAAAAAGAGAGTTAAAGGAGACAAAAGGATTGCCCCCCCTGTAGTGTGATTTACTGTTTCCTAAAGAAATCCTCACAAAGGAAAGATGAGGTTCAAATCCTTTGTGTGCCTGCAAGGTCTCTAACCCAGGTCTCCTGCCTTCCTAGGAAGTGTCCCGGCCACCGAGTTGTGCCCCAGGATAGATGGCGGCTCTCACTTTGCTAAATCCAGACAGGAGCTCCTCCACCAGCATTGCACACAGGACTTCCTTGCCACCCAAACCTGTGACAGCCGACGGTGCTTGGTGTGCAGTAGCTTTCCCATTGACTCCTGCTGGCAGCAGGGGCTCAGTTTCTGAGGCGGCATCGTATTTATGTGAGGATTTGGATTCGAACAGCTCACACCTCTCTCTCCCCTCGGGGCATAAAGAAGCCTGCAACAGACTGCAATATGTGTTACGGGTGTCTTGATGGAAGGGAAGGCACAGTGAAACACAAATGCTCAAAGAAACGTCCTTCCCTGGCTCTGGAAGAGCCTGGCAATGAAAAAGGAAGGGTAATAGAAAGTATGATGGCCCTTTTCCATGGATATATCAACATATATTCTGTGGTATTTTAACAGATTGAAAGTTCCTGACGCTGGAGTGCAGACAGTGTGCTCTCAGTAGCAGGCTTCCCATGGTTGTGTACATTCGTGTTTTGCGTACTTGCAAATACAAAGATCTATTGCCTTAAAGTTGTTGCACACCAATTACAGTATAGTCTAATCAAATACAGATATTCATTCCAGATGTCACTGTTATGAAGTGGTGGGACCATTAGGAACCTGAGTTCTTTGACAACCCCTACTTCAGTCTGAGACAATTCCCTCTTGAAAGTCTTTTCACATCTTTGTGAAGCTTGAAGCACACAGTGTCACTTTGCTGTTCTGGACTTGACTGTGTATTGCCAGGTATTTTTGATGGAAAACGTTTGGAGGAATTTGTCTAGCCCCAGATCTTTTTTTTTTTTTTTANGGTTTCAACTCAAGGGACACCCTCTGCTTCATTTGGGGGAGCTGGTGTGGAAGAGGGACCATCTGCAGGGAGGGAAGGAGCACAGGCAGCCTCGTCCTTCCCGTTCACATTCCAGGTCCAATACTGAAAATGCAGGCAGTTGTTTACAGGGCGTGGATGGTCATAAAATATCATGAAAACACAGTATAACTGAAGAAGAGAAGTAAAACCATTCTCAGAGTGGTGGTAGCAGATGCTGTCAAGCTTGTAGCAATCGGAAGGGACCCTGGGCTGAGTGAAGAAGAGGATTAGAGGTGCTCTGTTTCTGATCAGAGCTATGTAGCTGATCTGCTCTATTACAGCTTGGGTTGACTAGAGATTCCACTGAAGCAGAACTGATTTCTGCCTGCCAGAGCTCTGACCTTCGCACTAATTTTGAATTCCAGGGGAAAATGGAGTAAGTAGGCAAATGGTAGATTGACATGTGAATGGAAAAGCCAGGAGAAAGGGATGGAGCCGCATAACATCCTTTATCTTGTGTTGAGGTGTGAAGGACCCATTGGTTAGAGCAAAAATGACCTAGTGGGTTACATTACGAATAGGGAGCATTGGCTGAACCAAAGCATTAGTGTTAGTACAAGAGTTTATGCAGTGCCCTGGCTCCTGTATCAGTACTCTGTTCCCTTGGAGCTTGCACTAAATTTGTCATTTCTAATTTGTTAAGAAGCAGCCGTGCTCTGAACGCTGTGAAGCTGGCACCAGCAGCTGTGGATTAGCAGCGCGCTCCATTTGACGCGTCGTTTGGCCTCTCAGTGTTCGCTCCATCTCGAAGTCCTGTGGAAACTCCACTGAGTTTATCTCTCAGTCATTTCTCTGAAGCAAATCAGCTTGGCGAACGAAACAAGATTATTTGTAATAGTTGTGCCATCATCTCTCCTCCAAAGAGATCTCTTGGGCCAGATGTTTGTGAATATATCATTATTTGGAATGCGAACCGCTTAAGAACTACAGTAGCCAGTAAAGCTTGCATTAACTTCATACCTTGTGAAAGCAATGCAGCCAATAGAAAAATGTTAACATCTATTGTTGATAGAAATAAATAGGATTTTGTGCTCATTTCACTTACTTAAATTCAGTTGAAGATTCTGCTTGCATCTGATCAATGTGTTAGGCTATGGGTGCAAATATTTTGGGGTTGAGAGGAGTATTGCACACTGCACTGCCCTGCTGTACTTGAATGAGTTGGGCACCATAACAAGATACAGGGAGTCTTTAAGTACCTGGAAGAGCTTCTGGCTCAGCTCTGTACCAGAACTGTGAGCACACGCTGGGGGTTTGCCCAGGGGCCTCTTTCCCAGCTTGCGGGTTTAAATGTATTTCCAATCCAAAAAGAGGCATAAACCTGCAAGCATCATCTGCGGACTTGCTTCCTGAGAAAGATTTCCTCAAAATAGGGGAGATGCAGGGGAGATCCACAACTGAGGGAGGTGATGCTGCTTGTTCTTTTGTGTCACTTGGGTGCAATTACCCTATTTTTTTACTGGTCTGAAAATGGAGCAATTAATCTTCTAATACCATAAAAATAATGTGTTTGGTCCTGCTGGCTCTAGGCACATACAACCAACCTATTGACGTACCTTACGATTGCCCCCAAAACTGATTCACATGAATAGTCTCAATACCTGACAACAGTTTATCAGAAAGGCATGCTGCTTAAGAGTGATGATAATCAGTTATAATTATTAAGAATATTTTTTACAAAATATTATTTCAAATAGAAGTTTGGAAAACAAGATTTTCTCTCTATATATTTCTCTAAGGTTCCTCTCTTTCACCTTCCCATTGTCAGAGTATTCTGACAGTGACACATGGGCTTCTTCATACAGCTGCAGAGATTAACTGATGGGATTTTACAATTTCTAGCTGTCCCTCTATCACACTCGGTCAATACTGGCCAAAAAGGATAAAAAAATCACGGAAGCAGCAAGGATGCAGCAAGTGCATGAAACGTCTAATTGTGCTCACCACTGTTCTTACACGGAAAAAAACAAAATCTGGTGTTGCTGGTGCCTGGTGGGTTGGACGTTGCCCATGACTCCTCCATTTATAATTTGTGTTTGACGTGTGGATTCTCAGATCACCACTAAGTCAGCTGAATCTATGCTACAGCGTCATCACAGGGAGGCAGTGATGTGGGTCTCTCTCCTTTAGTTGGCTGCTTGTTTTCAGCAGGTTCATAGGAACTTGAACAGAGAATTATCTCTTTCTTTCAAATAAAGGTTAAAATCGGCTAAAAGAGAAAAAACGTTGTTGAGGAAGAATGACGGGTGACCATGATATGTTCACTTAACCTTCACTTCTTTGGAAACAAGGACTGTCTCTGGTTTGTGGTGTGTAAGCAGGGGTAGCTTCGATTCAGGAAGTATCATCAAGATGTACATATTTAGGAACTCCCTACCTATTCACATCCTTTTCAAATCATGAAGCTTTTATGCTGAGGAACCACCGTTGCATCAGCAGAGCGTGATTGCTTGGCTTTAATAAAGGGGAAGGAGGATGGTTCCCAAGCGATATCAGCTGTACGTGGCATTAGAAGGTCAAGTACCACTCCTTAATCTTCACTTAGGAGCCATTTGGCATCCAGCAGAGATTGCAGAAGAGAGGTGTAATGAGCCATCTGGGTAGTAAGAAATTTTTGGGTGAGCTGCTACATGGCTAAGCAGTTATGCCAGCCCGCGTTTAGGCACATATCACAAAGCAGTTTGAGAAGGCATTTAAGCACACTCCTAAAGATAAGCATATTCTTGACAAAAAGGAGACTAAAACATATGCACAATGTGTTTCCCTGTATAAAAGCCTGAAAAAAACCCTGAAAACCAATGACTGGGAAGGTTCAAATGTAATCACCAGCTTCAAGTTTCACAGAGCTACAGAAAAGACCCGTGCTGTAATATTCCTTATCTGTGTTGTGTTTCCCTCTTGTTGGAAATACTAATTTGTCCAAAGTCCAGGGGGGCAGAAGTTTGATTGGGAAATAGCAGCAAAGGTATCACAGACGATGGCATTTTCAGTGACTCTGAGTTCACAGAGTCACCCGTCACTCACGGGTCTGACTACTGTCTGCTTGACCCATTTTCCCTCTCCTGCACTGTATTATATATTCTGCAGCAGAACTTTCTGAACCCGTGGCCAAGGCAATCTCCTGCCACAGCTGGGACTCTCAGTCGTGATGCTGTGATCACAAATCCACCTGTCATCCAGAAAAACTGGCAAGCTGGCAAAATGCAGCAGCATCAGTACTAATATCTGATCAAATTTGATATTTCAACCTCCAGTGAAAAAATGGACTGTCAACTCAATTATTGTTTGGAGCAAAACACAACAGTGCTGTTGGCTGCAAGCCATGCCATTATTGGGACAATTGAGTTTTATGCTGGGAAATAAAATATTGTTATCCTTAGAGTGTTGGCTGTATGCACAGTGCACTGCAGACCTCCGCGCACCTTCAGTGCAGAAGTGCTCAGACTGTTTTACTGGGTGTATCTGTGTGCTGTGTGTGTATCCAGATGCTTTAAGTACCCCATGCAAAGGGTGCATGGATGATACTGCGTAATTACTGCTCTCCTCAGCTGCTGTTATTCAAGGCAGAGAATGCACACCCTGCATATATCCTATGAATGTTACTTCCTATTCCTTTTCTATTTTTTTTTTAAATTTCATTTGTTTCAGAATATAATCTACAGACTGAGGGAAAAGTTTGGATTGAAAGGGACCTCTGGAAGTCATCTAGTCCAACTCCTACTCAAAACTGAGCTGCTTAGGTCATCTTTGGTCCAGACGTGATGTGCTTCCACTGGGCACCTTCTGTAAATAAGGGTGGCTCCATCTTCTGCTAACTGGCTCAAACTCAGGTCACCACCAGGACTCTCCTGAGGTCGCTGCGATAACAGATTTGTGAGTCCATGTCCAGGGACTCCCATGTCTGTGGGAACTGTTCTGTCTCTCTGTTGTTCGCTTTTTGAACAGGAAAGAGCACATTGAGAGCTGATACCAGTTTTCCTAGTGGAGTCAGCCCCTGATGAGGACTGAGCTGCATTCGGTAACTTCAGTGAGAACAAACTTTTAGTGAAATCCAAGGCCGGAGCATGGTTTCAGAGTGACAGATTGGCTGACATGTCCTGGTTTCGGCTGGGATACAGTTAATTTTCTTTCTAGTAGCTGGTATAGTGCTATGTTTTGGATTTTGTATGAGAACAATGTTGATAATACAGTGATATTTTTGTTGCTGTCAGATAGTCAAGGACTTTTTGGCTTCCCATGCTCTGCCGGGTGCACAAGAAGCTGGGAGGGAGCAAAGAGGGCCACACACAGACATCTGCATTTCATCAAATTAAGCCCATCTTTGGTGGCAAAAGCATTACCTGAAGCCCCTCCACATGCTTTGGACAACACTTCTTATTTGAGAGAGGGACATGCGAGGCCTTCCGTCTCTTCTTCTTCCTAATTTCACTTCTGAGGATCCGCCGTGGTTGTTCGATGTAAAAGGATGCTTGCTTTTTTACCTTCTCTGAATGGAGTCTTTCCAAAAACCAGTGTAGGAATGGGTCTTAATAACAGACAGGTCAAATTCACAGTGATATTAGCCCAGAAAACCTCTTCCCTTGACCTTGGCGTGCACTGAGATGTGTGACATTGACCCAGCTGTTTGTTTTCCTGCAGCTCATGAAGCAGCTTTTCCTCCTGACTTTTCCAAAGCCTCTCTCAGAAGAGCTTCACATGCCCCTAATGTGATGCTCTGACCATTGCTTCAGCAGCACCTGTCTCCAGGGCACTCCCACATCTATTCAGGTTTTCAGGGCTCAGCTCCCAGCTGGGCTCTGCGCTACAGCCTGGGCATGGGTACAGGCATTTGGTAGAGACTGAGAACGTATTTAGAGAATGTTTTTATGTTGTGATGCACCTATACATCCTGCATCTTGTCTTGCGTCTCTCTTTTTTTTTGGGTGGCATTCAGGGCTTTCTGGGCACATGGAGGGGTAGGACAGATGTGCCCTCTGTGAGAAACGCTGGGGAAAATTAAGTTGTTTGGAGCTGAGTGGCTGGGGCACGTTCCTTCCCCTGGTAGGATGCATATGTGCACATAATGTTCGCACATCACGGAAAGCTCCATTTCATGGGAAGTAAGCTGCGTTTTTCAGCTATAAATTTCCAATTATAAGAAGCCTTTTTCATGTAAAATGAGATTGCCTTGCACGCTGCAAACATCAAATATGCAAGTAAAAAATCCACCCCCCCCCCAAAAAAAAACCCCATGATGGACAGATATCTGAGGAGCCAAGCAAGGCTGCATTTTGACATGCTGCACTTCTTAATTGAAGATTAGGAAATCAGCAGGTAAGCACGTGTTTATCTTGCTATGGCAGAAAAGATCTTTTGACGCACATAAGCAGTTTCTGTCGCGAGCCTGCAAACACGGAGAAATTGCCTGCTGAAGTCAGGGATGATGATTGCTTCCTGGGTTGTGCCTGTTTTCACGATTTTTCTTTTACTTTTAATGTTATCTGTGATATTTCTTTGCATTATTATCTGTAAAGATATTTTTTTTCAGACTCCACAATATTCAAGTAGTGAACAGCTCTGTTGTCATGGAAATCATTATAGAATTAGGCCACAAAGAGTGACAGTGACTCAGTAGCCAGGTGATGCAGACTCTCAACTGGGAAAAGAGAAATGTGTTTTTCTGCCCCTTCTCCCATGAATATGTAATTATTGTTCCCCTAATGAAATGGATGCACTGAGAGGAGATGTCTCAGAAAACTGTCAGGTGACTGCAGTGCTCCTTCAGACCTGGGTTCAGACCTCTGGTCCTCATCAGGAAGGAGTAGGGAAGAACCTAATTTTGATTTCATAGATCTTAGCAGAAGGAATTCCTCTCTGGATGAGGAGGTGGGAGATGCAAGGCGGCCACACTTGCCTTTCCTTGTCCTGATGCTTAGGGAATTTCTAAGCACACTGACCCAACGCTACCTCACCTAAATGAGATGATAGACAAATGGGTGCCTCATTTTAGCCGCATCAAGATTCAGCCGGGTGTGAAACCGTTTCATCGCACGACAGATGTGGGCTTAGGAACACGTGCACTGATGCGAATTTAGGTGTCCATGTGGAAACTGAGAAGGAATATTGGGAATCTCTCCATATCAGCACAGGAGCCTGTGTTTCTCTTCTGAGTTCGCAGCTTCAAGGTTTGGTGTTGTAAAAAGAATAGGTTTAATAAAAATTGAAATTGTGGACTTTGCACATAAGCACACATTTGACTTCAAAAGGATGAGCATCCCGTGGTGAATGCAACAATCTGGACTTCCAGAGGTCCATTCCAGACTAAATCATCCTGTGGTCCTGTATCTGAAATATCTGGAATTCGGTCAGGAGTTAAAAATACTTAAACTCTCGTTCACAGAACAGTCAAATTTAAATGTATTTCCAGTATAAGCAGTTCACATGAGAAAGAAGGTGATGTTTGCAGAAGTTTATCTAGAGAAATCACTGCTATTATTATCAGAAGGTGATGTTTGCAGAAGTTTATCTAGAGATTTCACTGGTATTATTATCAGAAAGCCAATCTAGGTTGAAACCTAAGACCTTTTGCTCTGATTTTAGTAGTGACTTTGATACTCCATTTATTAATGATCTTCACAGAAGAAGTAGAATAAAATGAAAACATTTCAGCAGAAAAAAAATGAATTTACATCGAAACTTTGACCAGCTAGTGTGTCCTTCCTTAGTTACCAGAAGTGTTATTTCTCGTAGCATCAGATTTTAGCTGAGTACTTTTTTTATTGCAAGAGGAAATGTCAGTGCAGTTCTGTAACCTATAATCATTTGTCGGGGGTGGGGGTGGAAGATGATTAGTTTATAACATTGTAATCTCATCTGCTACTTCTTTTTGGACAGATTTTGATTAATTCTCCATTACACTAATTCGGTGATGTACGTTATTATAGTGTCGTGCTTTTGTGTAGCATCCTACCTTTGTCATGTGATTAGCTGTCCTCAGGGCAAGAAACCAATAAAAATGACATTCTTGCTTATTATTTGCACCGCTACCCTTTCATAGCCCATCATCAGCCTATGTGTTGCCTAAGTCAAAAGTTAATTAGAATGACTGCCACTTTGTTTCATATAAAAGATGATCATAGTACATACAGGAGAAGTTATATGTCTCCATATATGCATTTGTCAGCAGCTCTGCCAGTTGTGACTCATAATTTGTTCTTAGTGATTGCTGTCGACAGGAATATGGGTCGTTCAATGACCACAAAGGTGGCAGAATCAAATGCTCAGCAAATCAGCAACCTGTTCACTATGAATGCGATGTTTCTCAGGAATACTTTAACTCTGCTAGCCAAAAATTCTTCTTTGTACAAAATCATCCTTTTTAAAATTATTTTAAGCTCTTCCATCTTATTTATGTCAATCACTGGAAGAAGATTTCTGAAAAGATAGCAAAGAACAATTCTTAAAATGCGTGGATATGAATTGTAAGATAAAAAACTTAATTGCAGTTTAGACTTCAGATTTATTTGAAAAGGGGATAATGATAGTAATTACCCAGTTTGAGTTTTGTAGAAGGCTAATTAGATCCCAAAAGCATTTGTATGCACAAGGCAAACCATAAATACAAAAGACCATCTGGTCCTTATCAGCTTACAACACTAACACTGTCTGTAATTATTTTTTCTATATTGTTTTGATGTTGACATTTTATGATGCAATACATCTAGCCATGGTTAGGGAATAACCTGTAAATGCTTTTTGGTTGTTCCTGGATTTGGGGTTTTATCCTGCCTTTAAAGACACCGGCTGACTCTAGGAGTGCAGGAAAGCCGCCTAGAGTTTAATTGTTTACTCTACAAATTGGTCAGCGTTTTAAACTTGAGTTTGATTGTGGGGTTTTTATCTAAATTGTTCCATCTGCTTTTTCCGGTATTCTGGGGTTCAAAACCAATTTCTGAATACGTCGAGATGGGTTTATCAGTCAGTGAAGTGATTTTAAGGTCTCCAAGCTGTTTTGCAGCAATAGAGGGACTGATTCTGCTGCCCTTGTCCAGGGGTCTGAGCCTGCCGTCTCGATCTGCTTGTGGTTTTGGTCCCACGTCAGCTCCTTGTGTGGCCATTAGCCCTGTGGAGTTATGGGTTTAGCATCGTGTCTGCTTTGGGGACAGCTCTCGGGACACGTTTCCTGAGCAGCCCCGTGATCCCGAGCAGCAGGGGTGCCCGGCGGGGTCTCTGCCCGGCTGGTGCTGAGCAGCAGAAGTTGGAGCAGCAGCTGTGGAAAGGGTGAGTTGGGTCCTGCAAGACGTGGGAGGCGAGACTGGCTTGGAGGGGTTTTGAACATGGTCAAGATTGATTTACATGGGGAGATGCTGCCAGCTGCTTTCAGTGGCATCTTATGGGTTCTCTTGAGTTTTTCTCCACAGGGAAAATTCTTGTGTGGAATTTTAATCAATTCCTTGTTTATGAAAACTGTCACTGACTTGATGACTTCTGACAGTTCCGCTCAGTAGCAGCCAAACAAGGACCAAGCAGGCAATCCTGCTGGCACTGCCCAGGGAGCTCTGCGGCCTTCACGGATCCACCTGAGCAAATACAGTCGCAGATCAGAGACTTATAATGAAGTTCAGGATTTGTTTCATGAAGTCGGAAGTGTTTTAATCCAGTCTCCATTCCAGATACCTCCATATGCATTGACCACCTAAATGTTGTCTTAGACCCTGCATCGGTCCAAATCACGACATCTGACAACAGTTCCCTGTTTAAAGTAACAGGTCATCCTGAAGTGGAATCTTTTCTAAAAAAATATTCTGATGCCAGGTGCCTTTACTTCAATTTGTGCAAGAGACAGGCTTTTCTTTTCAAATATTTTTGTCTTAGATGCAGTGTTTGGAATCTAATTGCTTTAAGCTGTTTCATTCTTATCATATAATCTCATTTAAGCGTGCTCAGAGTCTCTAACCAGACTCAGACCTGTGTGAACTTTCTGTTTTGAAAGGGCAAGGTAGGGAATTGCACCATTGTACAAGCAGTGTGCATAGGAGTGTTTTATATGTGTATTCTATATTTTCCTTGATTTTTCCATGTGTTTTTCCACGGCGTCCACACAGTCTTTCCTCTTGGAAAACCTGTCCTGGGTGGATACTGAGAATCTCATTTGGTTTGTGCAAGGTTTAACCCACATGCCCTTTGGTACCCCATGCACGCACACCCTGGTGTCCATACACCTGGTATCTTGTACACCTTGTGTATCCATCAGCCTCCTGGCTCCATAAGGAGGAGGGAGAGCCTCTCCTGGCCACAGTTTCACTCTCTACCTCTCCCACAGCCCCTGTCCCATCACCATCCCAGGCAGGGGGATCGCCGGACTCAGCCTGGGGGTGAAGGACCATTTATGAAATCCATGCTGTGAAACTTGGCTCTAGGTAAAGAAGCTGAAAATCTGTATCTGAGCAGAAGCACGTGTGTATTTAAATGGCAAAACATGACTGGAGAATTGGTATGTTTTGCAGGAAGTCTCCAGTGGGTGTATTGTTTAAAATTATCTTTTAATTTCTTTGAGACATACTGATAGAATGTTTTGTACAGTAACTACAGACTACTTTTTTTTTTTCTTTTTTTTTTTTTTTTAACACAGATCAGATTTGAAGTAGACAGTGTTCCTTAAATAAATGCCACAGAGTGCCCTAAAATTTCACGTGTAAACTCAAGTGTTTTCACAGGAGAACAACCGTGACCCAGATCTTCTTCTGGCTGTTGAACCCTGCTCACATCACCTTTGCGTGACAGCCGTGTTGTAAAGCACTGAGCACAAGCCAGACAAACAGCCCCTGTAAGTCACCCAGAGTCTGTAGCTCGGGGCTGTGACCAGGGGAAGGAACAATTTTATGCCATAGAACATGCGGCTTTTCAGACTTAGACAACATGCAGCCCTTGTCACTGTGTGTGGCATCCAAAAGGTTAAACTGTACAGCAGGAGCTGCAATGGGTGAGTTTGCTCCCTCACATAGACCACCAGGAAAAAAAAATAAAGTGTTTTACTGCTAAAATTGCTTTAGGACTTTTTTGTGGAATCATCTTGTTTGAGTTTTGTAACTGTCTGTAGGAAATTGCTTGGGATTGGTCTTGAAAGCAGCGTTGTGCACGTGAGATGGATGGACCTGCTGCATGCAAGGGTGATCAAAGTATGTGCTGTGTGCCTGGGGCTGGCACTGGTGCTAGGACTGTATGGCAAAACCTTCTCTGTCGATGTCCCCTTCTTCTTCTTTTTCTCTTTCTTCTTCTCGTGGTCATTCCAGCAGTCCCAGTGCGCGTTGGAGCATCCAGCTCCTATTCCCCCCTCAATGTAATCCCCAGATCTACATGTGCTGCACCCAGGCCATGGAAAATGTGGCTTAGTTTGGGGGTTTGTGTGTGGAACGAGAACCTGGGGTCAGATTGCTCAACCAAATGTGGACCTCTAAAAAGTCAGTATTTCTGCAGCCAGGCTCCATTGGCCGTGAAGGAACACTCAGGTAGTCACTCCAGTGGAAAGTAATTATTATAAACGAAGGCAGCAAGAAATCTGCTTCTGTTGACTAGTCACTAGGGACCTGACGCAGAAAATGTTGATTGCTTAAAATGAGTCTTAGAATTTAGATGCCTAAATCTAATATTGCAGTCCCAAAAGCTGTAATTACTTACGACCCCGAGGCCACTTCAGTTTTTCAGCACATTTGCATTAATACTGAATGCTTCCACCACCACAAAGTCTTGGGATTTTTCTTCCTGGATCACTGTGGTCTCAACAGGACCGATCAGTCTGGACTGTGGTTCAAATCTAAAACTGGATGGGCTTGATCCAGGAAGGTTTCTCTGAGCATAAGGGACGCCCGTTGACAGGGTTGGGCTCCCTGCACCTTGCCATGGCCACGCTATTTTGGAAGATGGCTGTAGGAAGGATGGAGGGGCACTGTCTTTGATGGATTAATGGTGTGGCTACAACAGTTATCCAGGAAGATTAATGTTCTCTTTCTCCAAAGATTCAAGCTGGCATTTCTCCTCTTCCAGGAGATGAGTGTACTAGGTAAGAGGCACTATACTGATGACTGATGTGGCCTTTCTTTTAGACTGGCTCTCAGTGCGAAAAAATAATTCATGATTTTCTGTAATGGCAGCAGAGAAGTTGGACAAAGCAAGCTTTGCAGGGAATGCAAGAGAAAATGTGACTTTGCACTGCGGCGCTCTAGGTACTCACCTGGGAGGGGATGGTCCTGGAGGATTTGCAAATTGAGATTATGGGCTCATGAGCTCCTAGATGAGTGATGCAGCTTAGGCTTTCTCTCACAGCCAATAAATTTTAGATACTTTGTTTTGCTGTGGTGCAGTGCCCATAGGAGGAAAAAGGAAGCTTCCGTGTGTTGCCCCACATGCCTCGAGGTTTGGGTTGGTTGTTCTCTGAGGAGGTAGGATGTAGGGTTTTGGGTTCGCCCCCCAGGCAGAGTCAGGAGCTCAGGACTTGCCATCCCTGCTGATGTCCACGAGTGCTGGCACTTCTACCTGTCATCCTGGGCAGATCCACCAACACCTTCCCCAACTTGCCGCGTCTCTCCTGCCCAAAACTCCTGGTTTTCTTGAAGCGTATAGCAAGTTGTGTCGAGTTAGTATCATTGAGAACCGTACCCCTCAGTTAAATTACGTCAAAATTACCTAATAAAAGCAATTGATGGCTTTTATCAGGCAGTGCAAAAGTGATTGAGGGCTTTTATCAGGCAGTGCGATCTTGTCATCTTGTTACCTCAAAAAAAGCCTAAACTAGGGGTACATTATGAAATGAATGTCAGTCTGCCTGTGGCACCTGGATGTCAACAAGAAGAGAAGGGAAGTGGATATTGCGTCCTGGATTAGTCGATATAGCCAGAATCCATTTAAGTTTCATTACCAATATTGATTTGATGTGATGATTTGACCTTGGCGGTCAAATCCTGTAAATAAAGCAATGCTAGTTTACCTAAATTTCTGTCTTGATAGGAGCACTAAATTGTAGCATTATGATCTATTATCTAGTATTACTGTTCAGTGATGGTTTGGAGAAAGAATCTCCTTCCAGATATAATTTATTACCTCTTTGTCTTGCTAAAACTCTCTGAGTGACATTCAAACTTCAAGAGAGCCAATTATATTGCTCCTCATAACAGACATATCTGTTCACACAGCCTTTTAGCAGTACTTAGGATTTCTTAACTGCATTTGTCTTTTATCCGTGAAGCTTACTTTCAATGTCACTTCCACTTTGCTGCTGGAGATGATCTCCAGCATCAGACTTTTCCTTTCGCTCTCGTGCCCCGCTCCCTCCACCCTGATTTTCTGGCAGGGTTTGCTGGTGTCTGAGGGGTGTCAGCCCTGGCTGTATAGCCGCGGGAGCTGGAACCTGCTGCGGTTATAGGAACAGTCGGGAGCACGAAGGCGGCTCGCACCGTTGCAGCCCCACTTGCTACAGCCCTCGTTGAAACCCCGGTTCCCCTGCCCCGTCACCGCTTGTCATCGGTTGGCTGACTTCAGGCTGTCTGACTTCGTGTCTTCCTCTCCCATCAGCTGCTTGATAGCTCGCTGATCTGTTTTGTTTGCAGTGTGATGGGTTTGAGCGTACTGTATTATTTATAAACGTTTGGTAATTTTCTGTGTCGGTGATGCGTTCTTGGGGGCTGCTTCAGTCTTTCGGAAGCAGGCTTGACATGACATCTCTTTGTCTCAGCGTTAGAGCATTCCCAGCCGGTTACTCTATGTACTTGCTTCCGCTTGCTCCAGTTTTAAAAATGTTCTTGATGGCTTGTGCTGAATGACTAATTAAAATTTCATTAGGTTTCTTGGTCTAATTCTCATCCAAGTTGTAACAGCATGAATGGGAAGTGGCCACAGAGGAGTCAGTGGAGTTAAACTAGTATAAAATTGGAGAACGAGGGCTGTTGTCTTTCTTTTTTATTCAATCACCTTTATCTTACTAAAGAGTTTCCCTACAAAACTTAGCAGTTTGGATTTTTTTTTTTTCTTTTTTATTCAATCACCTTTCCATTGTTTTTTTTTCCTTTTTCAATGCCCCAGAGACCAATCCTGAGATATGCTGACCCACCTACAGCTTTTCTCAAACTCATATCTCATGTTCCGGACCTGAGTCAATAGAGATTACCTGCAGTGTATTCTGCATTATGTAAAGATTATTATATCTTCAGAGAGAGGAGGAGAGTAGTGTCTGCTAACCCGTAATGCTGCCCCCTTTGGAAAGACGGGTTGACCTTTTCAGAGCTCAGTGTCTGCAGCGCAGAGCTGCCCTTACAGGGTTTCAAAAGGGTTTGCCTTAGGGAAGACCTGCAGAGCAACTATAACTCAGCCTGTTATCTGCACCAGTCTGCCTTTGTGCTTCTCTCCACCTTTTCTCCACTCTCCAGGCAGATGCAAATATAACTAAAACTTCAAATAGAGTGGCTTTCAGTGAGTTACTGATTGCTAGCTACTATTGTCTAACCACGACAGATCCTCACTTTCATAGGTGCAAGCTTAAATTAAATCCTCCTGAAAAATCAAAGAAACTTGTCCCGTGTCTAAAAGTCACCCATTTTTCTACATCCTTATGCTTGTATATGAGAGAAGAAAATATTCTGTACAAAGTCTGGAAACCAAGGTATGTAGATACGGGACCTCAGAGTCAAATTTGTGCAAATCCTGTCTGTTGTTTATGTCGTATTGCACTGAATAACTGCCTTGGTGTCTTGAAAGTGTTGGTAGTTAATAGTGCTTACACACTGTTCCAGTCCTCAGTGTAAGCTTCATCCTAGCCACAGATATAGAAACTTGTCTTCCCAGGGCTGGGGATGGACTTTTGGTAACTCCTCGTGATAGTCCAGTCTTTAGCAGGAAAAGAAATTGGTGAGACACAAAGATACTGTCCACTAAAAGCTGATACTATCCCAATGAGACTTCACCTCCTAATTTTGCTGTTAGCAGTATACATATGAAGATATATTAATGGCATAGGGATTTTCCGCGACCTTTGTAATTTTTGTCTATTAAAGGGGTGGCTTAGCACCTTCAGAAGAAGTAGATTCCTGTAATATTCCGTTTTGAGGGCAGAATAAATCGAGTTATTCCTCAGCTTAACTAAACAAGCAAAGAATACACTGGGAATAAGGAGAACAAAAGATGCCCAAGAATTATCTCATAAGACCAGATGGGTAAGCAGAAGATCTGGGATAAACTTATGTTGAGAAAATATCATCTCTTTTGCAAACAGACATTGAACAGGGTGCTTCTGAAACTACTGAGATGTGCTTGATCCCCAAGCTTGAATGACGGATTCTAGTTGACAGAAGCTTTGATTACTCCTTGGAGCTACCCAAGCGAAGGAGAAACCGATGCCATTGTCAGCCTGATCAGTGACTAACTGGACCCATCATGTTCTGTCAGGTGTATCAAGTACAGATGTTTGTAAAATTGTCTTAATAGGAGAGTCAGGCAGGTCTATCTGATCCATCAGCTGCCTCGTGTGTGGAGAGGCCACCACCACCATTGCTCCCCCTTGCCTTCCTCCCATCCTCGTTCAGCAGAGAAGTCTAATATAATCCCTGCAAGACCTGTAGAGGTTGTAGCCTCAGAGCTCTGTTATTGCATTCATTACATGTGTCTGTATACAGATGTGTTCATATTTTTCTCCTCTGGATTTCTCCTCCTTTCTACCCAAAGATGACCAATAGTTATAGCTGTTCTGCCCCACTCTGCCCCGTTCTGTTTCTGAGGTTGTCCAAGGAGCAGCAGCAGCCAGATTCTCCTGTTGCCTCAGTGTTGGTAGAGATCACTCAGGAGCCTTCAGCTTTTTTATCTTCTCTGGCAGCTGTGGATTTCTTTCCATTTTTCCATTGCCCACAGAGGTGGACACTCTTGCCTGGACCTCTCACAGCTGAAGGCACAAGCACTGGGTGTGAAGAAGTGGCTCTATCAGTAAAGCCTCCTCTTCTGCAATTTCAGCTGTAGATAGATAGTCCTTCCCTGTGAGCCAGAGATCTGTAGCCAGAGATGTCACCATGTGGTTACAAAGCACCAGACAAAAAGCACAAACTTATATTCAGTGATTAATGTGAGGGACACTGGGTCTGGTAACATTTGTACTTGACCTCAGCATGAAGATACGAATTTAGCAGATAGATCTGACTCCTAAGAGTGGTGCCCACGTGCCAAATTTAAACACAAAAGTGTTATCTATCCTTATTTTAAAGTCATTAGTTAAATTTAGACTGATTATGAAAATAGTTCATTATGGAATAGCTACTTCAGTTTAGGGGTACTCAAAATGAAACAAAGAAAAGGAATCTGATTTCAGAAAATGCTCTTCTTCGGTCTTCTAAAAAACTGACTTCTTGAAGGTAGCAGTCCAGATTATTATGCCTGAAAATTAAAAGCAGTTATTGAAATACGGCTTTGTTCCTTATGCCTAAGAGCATAATAACTCAATTTGTCCTGCTGCTCCTTAACTTCAATTACCTACAGTTCCTTCAGGTGTAGATTTGTTTGCTTGGTAAGCTGGCTGAGAAAGGGACATTGCCAGCATCCTGATGCACCACTGCCATTCAAGGCTTTCTTTTTTTATTATTTTTTTCTGACAATAATTTGGCCTAGATGTTTGTGTGGACCTTGCATGGATGCAGGAGAGAATGGAGCCCTGTGCAGCTCAGCAGATGCAAACCCTGGTTACCAGCGATCACTCCTCTTGGCCTTTGGCTCTGGTTTGTGAGAGCAGAGACCTCATCGGCACATCAAGTCGTACTCCTATGTGAGGAAACATGATGAGATTTGACAAAATGAGTGTGGGTGACTGATCATTCACCCCTTTGCCAAGTAGCTAGTGAGCTGATGTGACAGCCAAAACTCAGAAGTTTGGCTCACCCATGTCCAGTATCCTGTTCACCGTGTTCTTTCTCAGAGATGTTTTGGGAAGAGGAATTACAATTTGTCTTTTACTTGGTCCAGCATCTACACAACCTTTGCTCGTTTCAGTAAAATAAGTCTTCAATATCAGACCGGTCATGTGTGAAACTGTTCCCTTAAGTGCCAGTTTAAAAAATAGTGATAGCTAAAGTGCTGCTTTCAAATCAAGATTGACCATTTGTATAAACAAAAATAAATGTTCTAGAAATATGTTTCTCAGTTGTAGCTGAAGTGGCACAGATTTTTTCCAGTTTCATAAGTCATGTCTGTAAATGAATCTTGCATTTGGACATTTGGAGAGGATAGGAAATATATGGTCATGTTTTATTTCCATTTAATATAGCGCATATCCTTTGGAAAGACGCCATCCCTTGCTACGTGCTCTGCACTCTACGTGCCTGCACAGACACACTGTGCAGTGAGGTACAGCAACAAACTCCTAAGCTACAGCTGTCGTAGGAGGGGAAATTTTGGCTATTGATTTCATCGACACAAAGAGGAGGTCAGCTGTTAAGTGTTTCAACTTACTCCTAAGTTGTTTTGTAATCCTGCTGTGTTTGTCATACTTGAACAATCATCATTGCTGCAAATTGATGGCATTCCTGTATGCTGGGTTTACAACTGAAACAGGAGAATTGGAGGAGAGGATATGCTGAGAAGTTGTTAAAGGGGAAGTAACTTCGAGTTGTTCTTCTTGAAATATTTACAGCCTTTCACAGATTTTTTTTATGGGCTCCAGGAGAGATTTGAATGAGGTGTTAGGTTGAAAACTGAACTGAGAGGCTGTTCCTTATGTAGGGGAAGATGGTATAAGGGAATGAACTGTTTGACAGCTGGACTTTGGCTCATGATGGATATTTTTTACAGGAGAGCGCGAATCCCCCCCTTCTTTGCCAGCTGCTCAAAAGACGGGGCCAGGTGTGCTGGGGTCACTGCTCGCTTGTCCATCCGTGCGGGGATGGGGACCGTGCGGGTGGCTTCTCCTCCTGCCTGCAGCCTCCCCAGGGAGCCAGGGCAGAGGAGCCAGGGCAGAGGAGCCGGGGCAGAGGAACCCGTGCCGGGCTGTGTTACTGTCACGGGTCCCCGGTGTGTGACTGCTGGGATGCAATGGGAAAGCATGGGGATGAGTGGGGCTTCGGAGCTCCTCTCCTTGGGCTGCAGGTTGTGTTCCAGTCCTTACACAGGGCTTGGCTTATAGGCACTATCCATAAGCCTATAAAAAGCAATTAAAACGTAGCAGCAATCCCCCCTGGCAACCCTTGTGGGCTTGCAGTGAAAGCTCTGCAAATAAATTACTGCTCTTCAACATAAGCTTGTATCAACCACGTAAACCCTTTCCTGAGCTTGGCATGGGGAAAGAAATAAAGCAGCATTCAAACAAAGCCAGGGGTTTTGTGTTGTGTTTGGTTGTTTGGTTGTTTGTTTTTTTTTAATTCTAAAAGTTCAGTTATTTTTACCTAACAAACATTATTACCCTTATAGCTCTCAGTGTTGGCACTGGGGCTCTGTGTCGCTGGTGTCTGACAGCTTGCTAATAATGCAGCGTGGTACGAGCACGTCCTGTGCCAGCAGCGATTACTGCGAGCAGGCGGCAGCGCGATGACAGCCTTGAGAGGTGACATCGGAGGGAATTTCCCAATTATTTCTGCTTCGTTATGCTTAGGGTGATGGGAAGGTCACACAGCGAGCACGCCCCTGCCCAAAAGGTGCGGGTCACCTTTTTCAGACTTTTCAATACAGTCCCTTTATAATTAGGGGATCTGATATGTTTTTATTATAATTTTTAAAAGATAATAAACTATTGACAGCTGAGGTTGCAGGCTGAATTTAGCCATAATCACAACCACAGATGCTTGTGTTTTCACACAAGTAACTGTACTCATTAAGTCTTCCTGTATAAACAGTTAAACCTCGGGACTAAATTGCCAAAAGAAGTCAAGACTTCTGAATACCTGTATGCTGCTGCCCAGGGATTTATGATTATAGCTGAATGTATCTGAATATGAATATATCTGACCTAGGTGTTCCTGCTCCGGCAGTGGGATTGGACTAGATGATCTTTTGAGGTCCTTTCCAATTCCTAACGTTCTGTGATTCTGTGACATTCTGTGAATTTGCAAGGGGAGAGAGGGGAGAATGGCAAGGAGCAATGAGGGCAGCTTTTTTGTGGTCGTGCTGCTGACCAAAGGATGAGATTAACCTTGTTTAATGTCACCGTTTCAGAGTTAGGCATCTGTGCTAAACCGGACACGCAGACTTGTCTGTAGGCAGTGGAGAGGGAGCGGTGGTCCAGGCTGCTGAACAGCCCCTCCTGTGCCTCTTACAGCACAAACCTGGATTAAAGGCTTAGGCAGGACACCCAGGTTTACTTAGCTGAAACTAGGCAAGATGACTTTCATCCTTTGTGATGTTTGGCATCGTATCAGTTGAAATAGAATCATAGAAAGTCCTGAGTTGGAAGGGACCCACAAGGATCACTGAGTCCAACTCCTGTCCCTGCACAGGACAACCCCACAGTTCACACCGTGTGTCTGAGGGTGTTCTCCAGTCTCTTCTTGAACACTGTCAGGTTGGGGCCGTGACACCTCCCTGGGGAGCCTGTTCCAGTGTCCAGCACCCTCTGGGGGAAGAACCTTTTTCTCGTGTCCAACCTAAACCTCCTCCTCTTATTCCTGTGAATTCCCGCCATGGTGTAGCTCTCATAAAATTATCGGAAATGTGGGGGGGGGGGGTTCCCTGTCAGAAGATTTTTAATGTAGATCTAACAAACATTTTCATTTAAGGCTGCATATTCTGGTGGCATCATTCCTGTGGAAGGGGGTGTGGAGCAAGAATGGAGACACAATGTCTCCTGTGGCTGACGGGTTTCTCAGACCCTTGTCCAAACCAAAGTAAAAAGTGATCAGCTACATTTTTCTAGATTCTGTTTGAGATTTAAAATAATCTCCCAGTTTTGACAGACACATGAATAGTGTTGTACAATACTGCTTTCTATCTACGATTGGTGGGAACTCAACTCTATAAGGAAGACAACACAATTTAATCACTAGTTTTACCTAGAAGGTTCGAACTTTGTGCCTTGCTGCATCACAGAAAATTCAGTAGTAATCAGGTACCTACAAGTAGACAGGAATATGGTTTTACATGTGAAACTCCTAGCTTGTGATTCCTGTTTTTAACAGGAAAGTCGTTTGCACGATTGTCAAATCTAATGTGAACAGGGATGCAAACCACTGAAAGAGTAGCTGCTGTGCGTAAGCAACTCTAAATTGAAGGCACTAGCAGCCTGTTTTAAGAAAATGCCGTTTGCTTGCTTTTTCCCAGCTGTAAATATTTTTCCTGTTTGGTGGGACTGGTCAGGGCCATTGGAAACAAAAGCTGCACAAAACTGCATACGTAGCCGTGACGGATGTCGAGCGGCGTTGCCTCTTCCCTTGGGGTAGCAGGGATGGGAAAACGGAGCGGTTCCCTCTGTCGTCAGTGGTGATGTATTGAGGAGGGCAGGAAAATAGATCTGTCTTCTTGCAGCCCTGAGCACCTGCTCATTCAAGGGCTAGTTGGGGTCTAACTCAGCTCCTTAGTCCTTCCAAATTGGACATGTCGCATAGTCAGGGGCTGACAGTACCACAGAAACTGAATATGGATCAGCCAAGAAACACTTGCTGCAAGGAGGATTTTCAGTTGGTGACATGCCACAAAGTGATATATCACTGTATAAAGGACAGGAGAGCCTGAGCCTTTTTTTTTTTTCCCCAGTAAAAATGCCATATACAAGTTTGAATTTTTGGGGGTTGAAAAATCCAGATATTAAATAGTTTTTTGATCTTTTGAGAATAGCAATCCCAATGCCTT
>VWYH01004650.1:649835-687524 GCA_013399365.1 Pampusana beccarii
GTCTCCAGGTCAGTGTCTGAGGGCCAGGAGGTGTTCCCAAAGCCCTGGATGCTTAGGTGTAAGCAACTGAGTTGAACATGTACTGATGAGCTCCCTACGTCACATACAGAGACCTAAATTTAGGTGTCTTAGTCTCCAGATGAGTCCCACCTCATATCTCACGTTTAAAGAATTACTAATTTTTCAATTACAGATCTGCTTCCTTTAAGGGAAACTTGTATTTGTGCTCCCTTCTTCATCCCTAAGGAAAAAAACACAACTCCAAATGGAAATTTTGCATTTTTTTGGAAACGCATTGAATGTATGTCTCAGTCTTTTTTTCCGTATTTATCTCATATATATTTTAAACATGACATGCCCTTTGTTTATCCTTCGTTTATGACCCACTCAGACATTTGGGAAAATAGAAGATGGTTGGAAATGAGGAGTCCGTGTGTCTGGTTGGTGTCTGTGCCGTTGCAGTGTTTGTAGACAGCTCTTCAGTCTTTCCTTGCTCGTGTATATTTATGTATTTGACCTTGAACAACTCACTAAGCCCCTCTGTGCCTCAGTTCCCTGACCATCCAAGGGCATCATTCCCGCCTGTCTGCGTTGACAGCCCCTTTTTTTTATTAAACCTCATTTTTTTTCTGGACATGGTATTTCTTGTATTTTCCCATGAGATCATTCTAGTATTTTTCAGGGAAAAGAGATAAATAGACTGTGAGCACAAAGCTAAGCAAAATGTGTATCCATTATCGCATTGATGGGTTCAGCAGCCTCTTGGCAAATCCAGTCTCAGCGGAAAGCGCAATCTGCTTTTTTGTATTTCGAAGTTGACTTTAATCGTGCTTATGGGAGGAGCGGGCTGGTTTTCTGGGGTTGTTTTTGCTCCCTCTGTCAAGTTCTGTACCGTGCAGGGCACGATTTCTCCCGGGACAAGTTGACAAATGCGCCGTCCGAAGTGATCTTGATGTATATCCGAACGCTTGTCGGAGCGAGGCCGAGCGCTTTGGCAGGTCCCGAGCGCCGACAGCCGCGGCCCCGCTGAATGGGCCGGGGCAGGGCAGCCCTGATTAAGGATGCACACACAGCCCCGAGAAGAGACGCTTGAGCAAACAGGGGTGATGTCAGCCCTGGCAACAGATGGCAAAGCCCCTTCTCCCGCGCTCCGTGGGCTGCTCGAGCGCTCGGTGCTGGTGAATTAAGAACAATGAGAGTAGCACAGGGTTAACCGCCACTTTTATCAGCGTTTTTGTGCTGCCTTAGCTCTTTCACAGCAAAATGTCAGTGGCTGAATTGATTATNATGCCATATACAAGTTTGAATTTTTGGGGGTTGAAAAATCCAGATATTAAATAGTTCTTTGATCTTTTGAGAATAGCAATCCCAATGCCTTTTCCACAGCTCCCAGTCCTCTGGGCTGGGCAGTCTGCTCAGACAGTTTTCTCTGAGCAGCAGTTTTTATCCCGTTGGGGTTCTGAGATATGGAGTCTGTGGGAACTGCATCAAGGCATGAAGGGAGACCATTAGACAGCACAGTGGGATCCTCAAACACAAACTCCTAATTTTAGAGAAAAAATACGGAAATTAAAAACACTGTAATGAAGAGGTGTGGGGTTTTTTCACCAAAAAAAACCTGCCCACAACTGTTGGAAAGCTGAGATTGAGTGAGAAAAGCACTTCATTAGATGCCCGATTTTGTCAAACGCACTTGGGAGGGAAGCTATCACTGGTGCTGAGCAGTGTAGGAAGATATTAATTAGCACAACTCGATATGTCAGGTAGGGCCTGGAAAACAAGCCATATAGGAGGAAAGTGAAATTAAGGTGACTGAAAGTAGGAACCTAAGTTGTTCTTCAGTGATTTGTTCTCATCGTCATGACGCAGTAACATGCAGGCAAAGTAACGTTTTCTTTTTCTACCTCAAACTGGGAGAAGAGCACTCCAGGTGTGGGCATGGAGTGCTAAATGAGAAGCCATGGGATACCTGAGGCATCTGAAGGACCTACAGGAGACCCACGTCTCCAGGTCAGTGTCTGAGGGCCAGGAGGTGTTCCCAAAGCCCTGGATGCTTAGGTGTAAGCAACTGAGTTGAACATGTACTGATGAGCTCCCTACGTCACATACAGAGACCTAAATTTAGGTGTCTTAGTCTCCAGATGAGTCCCACCTCATATCTCACGTTTAAAGAATTACTAATTTTTCAATTACAGATCTGCTTCCTTTAAGGGAAACTTGTATTTGTGCTCCCTTCTTCATCCCTAAGGAAAAAAACACAACTCCAAATGGAAATTTTGCATTTTTTTGGAAACGCATTGAATGTATGTCTCAGTCTTTTTTTCCGTATTTATCTCATATATATTTTAAACATGACATGCCCTTTGTTTATCCTTCGTTTATGACCCACTCAGACATTTGGGAAAATAGAAGATGGTTGGAAATGAGGAGTCCGTGTGTCTGGTTGGTGTCTGTGCCGTTGCAGTGTTTGTAGACAGCTCTTCAGTCTTTCCTTGCTCGTGTATATTTATGTATTTGACCTTGAACAACTCACTAAGCCCCTCTGTGCCTCAGTTCCCTGACCATCCAAGGGCATCATTCCCGCCTGTCTGCGTTGACAGCCCCTTTTTTTTATTAAACCTCATTTTTTTTCTGGACATGGTATTTCTTGTATTTTCCCATGAGATCATTCTAGTATTTTTCAGGGAAAAGAGATAAATAGACTGTGAGCACAAAGCTAAGCAAAATGTGTATCCATTATCGCATTGATGGGTTCAGCAGCCTCTTGGCAAATCCAGTCTCAGCGGAAAGCGCAATCTGCTTTTTTGTATTTCGAAGTTGACTTTAATCGTGCTTATGGGAGGAGCGGGCTGGTTTTCTGGGGTTGTTTTTGCTCCCTCTGTCAAGTTCTGTACCGTGCAGGGCACGATTTCTCCCGGGACAAGTTGACAAATGCGCCGTCCGAAGTGATCTTGATGTATATCCGAACGCTTGTCGGAGCGAGGCCGAGCGCTTTGGCAGGTCCCGAGCGCCGACAGCCGCGGCCCCGCTGAATGGGCCGGGGCAGGGCAGCCCTGATTAAGGATGCACACACAGCCCCGAGAAGAGACGCTTGAGCAAACAGGGGTGATGTCAGCCCTGGCAACAGATGGCAAAGCCCCTTCTCCCGCGCTCCGTGGGCTGCTCGAGCGCTCGGTGCTGGTGAATTAAGAACAATGAGAGTAGCACAGGGTTAACCGCCACTTTTATCAGCGTTTTTGTGCTGCCTTAGCTCTTTCACAGCAAAATGTCAGTGGCTGAATTGATTATTTTTTTGTTTTGTTTCGCTGTTCAGACGCAAGAGAAAAGTGGCCACAAGCAACTTTTAGCTCTTGGAGCCTCCTGCTAAAAGGGGCACAATAAACATTCTTCCTGCAAATGTGGCAAAAGCAATTGAACGTGGAGCTGTTTTATAGAGGTTTCTGATGCTGTTGCAAATTGTTATGGGTCAGTTGCTATTTCCAACATAAACCTCAACTGCTCAGGGTGGCTGGAAATGTCTGTGTTAATTACCATTAGGCTGAGGTCTTGTCTGTAGACACAAGTTGTATTGCTTTAACTACACTGGTATCATTAAAGCAGTACAAATACCCTGAAGTGAATGCAGTTACAGCAGTATAAATGAGCTTGTTTATCTCATAATCTATGCTAGTATAAAGCACCTTTATACCCATATAATTGCACTCACTGGGGGTTGTGCCAGTGTAAATATTTTGGTACAGAAATCAATAACTGGCATAGGTGGAGGCAGGAGGCTGTCTGGGTCCGGCAGGCTGGAAGTGCAGCGCTGCAGCAGCTTCCAGACTGAATGCTCTGCTATTTTTGTTTTTAATCTATCATTCTTGTCTTGACCTAGGAATAAAAAATGGAATGGGAAGTTGAATTTATCTCAGTGGCAGAAATAGGGGTCGCGGGTGTCATCTCTCTCCTTGAACTCCAGTGGCCAGAGGATGCGGGAACGGCCTGAGCCATGGGAGAGGAGAGGTCCCTCCTTGCACACAGAGAGAAAGAAGCCAGCTGGCAGAGGATCCTGGAGAAATATCAGTGACAGGAAAGAGGGTGATGTGGCTTAAAATAAGGCATTCAAATCTGCTTCACAACTTTCTGGGGCTGCTCTAATTTATGTCGTAAGGCCACACTGACAAGCCCCAAATCCAGGAGGACGTGGGGTGAGACACAGTCCCATTCTGCCTCCCTCATCTGCCTACTGGGTTTTATACCTTAGGATGCAGAGTGTGGGACTTCCCTTATCAAACTGTGGTCATCTGCACCTGAGCTTGTTTTGTAAACTGCCTTTATAGTGACTGGAGAGAGATAGACCCCCCCTAAACTGCGTTTTATCTCCTCTTAGCTTGGATATCTAAAATAAACCGTGTAAATTATGCTTAAGAAGTGCCTGCTTCTCTCCTTCAACTGTGCAAGGATGTTTGTCGGCCAGGTAGGATGCAGTGAGTACAGTAAGTCTTACCTGTACTGGTTAACCAGGGTCCTGTTCTCATCCATGGCACCTGCACTAACCCTTGGCTTTAGGAGGAGTTTTGGTGGTGTGGCTGGAGCAATATTTACTGACTCATGGAAAAATCCATGTATTAAAAGTGCATTTTATCTTACTTCTTTGTCTTTCTTTGACTGACAAAGCGAAATTGTTCTGGGGCATAAGGTGTCTTAGTGAACTTTTACTGAACTGTTGCTCATTTCACTTTTTAATGCACTGTTGTTCATTATCGTATTACTTTGCACAGTTCTGCCTCAATTCACTTCTGGCTGCTTGTACGAGCTTTGGCTCTGGAAGAGAAAGAGATGCTGTAGCTCTTTATGCATCCCTGTTTCGTACCACCATCACCACGCTGTGCAGTAGCTACCAGGATTGTCCAGGTGCTCCAGCAGCGCGCTCAACTCTCTGTTACTGTTACCAGATATCGCGGCCCTTTTGAAAATTGTGGGGTTTTTTGTTAGCGTGATTAGGTCTGTGCCTATCCTGGCTCATACGAAGCCCCATCCCAGCTGCCAGGAAGCCTCCAGTCTCTGCTCCCAGTTCTTGCATGTCCCCATGATACCCCAACACACTTTCTCCAAGCTCAGCCCAGTGTGCTAGGAGTAGATTTGGGCTTTAAAGTAGCTGACAGTGATTTAAACCATCTTAAGATGTTTTAAATACCTATTATTTAAATACCTATTCCGTTTTCTTTATCTCTGGGTTGGTTTACTTTCACCAAGCATCACCAAGCACATGTACCTGCAGCAGGTACAAAATTATCCTTTTGGGTCCTACAGGACTGATTTCTAGACCTAGGGCTGTGCTATCGTTGTAAAAACAATGCTGCTAGTGAAGTGAATGGTTTAGGTGACCGAGAATGCCTAATTGATTCATCAAGGGTTATACAGCATAACCGCCTAAAAGCATCATCACAGGATCCTGCTGTGAAATGCCACTCATCCTCCTGCCACATGAGGCCGGAGGAGCAAACCCTCTGCATGTTTTAAGGAGGTACTGAGTCTTAGCCTTAAAACCCCAGAAACTCGTGGTTTCTCCTTGACTCAGAACTTTCTGTCATGTATTTGTATATGATTTTTACCCGTATTTACCCTTCTTTTATCCCAATAAGGAGTCTCAAAATTGCTTACATTCTTAAAACACAAACCTGAAAGAGTGAAGATAAGTTTTAAACGTGCTCCTGCTATGTTTTGCTCCAGCCTTCAACATGTAGTTTTATTTTTATAGCTAAGATTCCTTGTCTGTAAAATAGGAGAAATCCATTTAACCTGTGGGGGAGTTAACCTCATACCTCACACAGGCTTTCGGTGCTGAATTCATTGACATTTATGAAGTACAATATAATCTTTGTTTGCTAGATGTTGTTAAAGAACAATGATGTTAAGGTTCTAAGATTTTCCCGGATTTTATTTTTTTAAAATTATTTTTAAATGCCTGTTGAAAACTAGAAAGTCACTGAGAAATCAAGTTTTATTTCCAACTTGATAAAACATATAGAAAACTATGGAGAACTTAGGCAACTTAGTGTTGTTTTTAGTCCTGTGTCTGAAGCAGTTTTATTCCCTTTAGCACTGAATAAAAAAATTGTAACTGATCTGTAAATCAACCCTTCGATGCAGTAAAACTGCCAGAAACCAAAACTGCTCTGGCTCAAATGATAGACACTTATTCTGGCTGACAACTTATACTTTTAATTGGAAGCTACAGCTTTTGAAAGGAATTGGACAGGGTGAAATCATCACAGTCTTAGATGCAGACAATGACAGAAGCCAGTATGTTCAGTTCTCTTCGTTGAGGTTTGTGACACACAGAAAAAACTGCTGATCTTACTCGATTGCGATTGAAGCTATTTGCCCTTCACTGAATAATGAGCTTGCAGTCACATTTTGCTGGAATAGGTTCTTTGTACAAACGAAACTTAAATCAGATGGAAGTTAAATCTAATTTCTTACTCTCTGATCAAAACCTTCATGCTTGAGCACCTTGTAGAGAGGAACATTAGGCTCACATTTCTGTAATCTTATTTGTTATTCAAGATTTGCTCCTGATAGCTTGAACTACTGAAAAAAACCCCACTCGTACAGCCTTAAAAATGGAAAATTGTTTCATTTTCACCACTTGGCAAAGCCTTTCATTATAAAGGGCAAGCAAAGCAAGTAGAAAAGAACTGCATGCATCCAAAGTCACCAAATCTTTCCACTTGTTCCCAGGGCTCGGACAACAATGCCACTATGAAAATCGCTCTGAGGAGGAAGAGCATGCTGGGTAATGAGATGCAAATGAGCACACCAAGCATCCCCCTCTGCTTCAGAGCCTTTGTATCCAGTAGTGCAATAACAACCGGCTTTTGAGTCATGATAGGTTAGCACAGAATAGGTTTCACAATGGGTGTGTGTATTATCCTCATGGTTCTCCTCAGCTTGTGGTCAGCAGGACAGTTAAACGTGTCATCCATTTTATTGGGAAGTCGCCTGGATTAAAACTAGCTGGAATAAGAGTGTCACAGTTAACTGTAACAAAACTCAGTGTGAGATCTTGTGAAGGGAGAACGGCATTTTATTTTATTTAGCTTGCTCTGTAAGTTGGTTCTACCCACTCACGCTCTCATACCCTACACACCAAGGCATGTGTATCCGAGTGCTGCCGCCAAGATGACTCGTGCAGAAAAGTCAGGTCCTCTCCGTGTCTCTTGGGTTCTTCTTGACTGACAAGGACCTGAGTTTTGGACAGGTCTTTTGAAACATTTAGGAATTAACAATTATCTTTGCATCACAAGCTTGCGTATTTCTGCCTCTCTAAATCATTGCTCACTTTCATCTCCTCATCTTGGATATCTTTAGGGACATTGTCTGTCTTTCTCTTAGGGTGACAATATATGTGACCTGCTGTAACCTTGTTGCCCTCCTCGTGCTACCAGATCACAGGTCTTCTGCTGACAAGTCGTCAGTGCAGGGACCTTATCAGAGCCTACTGCCCAGATGTGAACGGCACCTTCCCCAGAGTTCACCTCTTTGACCGCTGTCAGTCATCTCCTTGTTTTATCGATATAGACCATTCTTTTACACCTGACTGTTGTTTCTTTTAGAGCTTTCATATACATACGTTTCCATTTCTATTTCATCCATGTCCCTCTTAATATTTCTGATAGGGATCTGTACGAGAAGAAGGTAGCTCAGGAGGCTTGATTTACCCATTTGGAAGGACTTGGGAAGGAATAGAGGAGTAGCTTCGATTGCTCCTTGGGCTCACAGTTGTGTTATGCAGGGCTGGGAGGAACTCAGAGCCCCGTTTGTGTGACCAGGAAAGAAGCAGAGGTGAGGCCTGGATCAAGTCACACACATCCCTCTTTCAGGTAGGTGAACATCATTATCTGGGTTCATCAAAGCACGAAGAAGTAGCGTATGAGGACTTGTGCACTAACCAAGAATCGAAAGGAGAAGGTAGAAAGTGTAAGGGAGAAGTGTATGAGCAGTGATGGATCAAACCAGCAGGGCTGTGTTTCAGGCAGAAGAAAGTAAAAAGCAAGTGGTGGTTGTCCCTACAGTCATAGGAGTGCCAGCAGCAGTTTGTCACAACCTCTGGATGCATCTTCTGTTCCAAAAGCAAGGCCCTGTGGTAGCACCACTCCATCCTCATTCATTAGGGATGGATGGCCATTGCTCCTCTGTCATCAACGCCATCAGTGGCAAAGGCTGCCTTAACATGCCCTGCTTTTGGTCTCCTATGCTGAGATGGATGTATGTTCACATCCTCCCCCAGTGCAAATCTCCTTATTCCTCTGTCCCGCTATACTCTCATCCTAGTCCCTTCAGGTTCTTGCCCAGTCACTCTGGGAGTTATAAATAAATCAGTGTCACTGTTTAAAAGCAGCCAGCGGGGATGGTGCTTGGGATGCTACTGAGACCCCCCCACTGAGCAAGTGAACATGGGGTCTGCTTGCCCTTCCTCCACTCCATCTGCCTGTGCACATGGAAAGAGCTCAGCCAGAGAATCCCACCTCTTCCTTGGTGTCAAAGCAAGAGAGAACTCTTCGCAAATATCTGATTCTGCTCCTCTTTCTTGGCTGAAGATTTACGGGTTCCCAGGGCCCACACTTTCCTCTCCGCTCCAACAGCTGTTCAGCCAGGCTGAGGCCCCGGACTGGCTTTGCAGAGAAAAGCAGCTACGTTCATGTTCTAGTTTTACTGTGTGCTTTGGTTATGCGCTGAGCCATTGAAGTGGGGGATCAGAGCTAATGCTATATTTTACCCATTGATAACAATTTAAATAAATCCCTGCCCAGAGAAGTGGAAAAAAAAAAGGCAAGCAGAAAACTCTGGAAAGCAAAGGAATTAGTTTCAGTCTTTAAATAAATTATTTTCTTTACATACTTAATACATTTTGGAAAATGCTTAGCTGTTATGGCTGAGCTTTATGAGATTGTTAGTTAATAATAAGATCTTACTATTACACAAGTAAGTTTTTCCTTTATAGATCACAAGGCGCTTTTCAAAGAAAGAGATCAATTACCCCGGTTTTATGGGAGGGGAAACCGAAGCACAGAGACATTAAATGTCTTATGTAAGGTTAAGGACCAAGACAGAGGGTGAGATGGAAACCAAGCAGAGGTCTCTCAGTATGGTTTCTCAGGCAGGAGGCCACCTTGGGAAGGGCAGGGGAATCCTGAGAGTCTGAGGTCTATCTGTGAGTTGCATGTTATGAAACAAAGCCATGTATCTTTTCTATAAGGCTTCTTCCCACAGCTCTGCGTTCTGCCTCTGCATCGGGAGGGTCACCTTGCCGATGAATCATTTTTTTATTAGAGATGAAGATGAGATTGACCTGGGGAATCTGCGGTTAGCGTGAGGGGCCGCTCTCCCAGGGCTGAGGGTTTGCTGAGCTGGAGACAATTGCTGGTAACGAGGGATCAACGCCTTTCTTTTGAGCGCAGTTGGGAGAAAAGCTGAGGTTGTTTTTCTATTGTCAAGAACAGAGCTCAGTGGAGGGTGTGTGTGTAAAAATGTGAAATCACTTCTCTTTAAAAGGTAATGAGGGTGTCTAGATTAGGAGGAAGAACTGACAGCTGTGCCCCGCACACCCTCCACACCTCCTCCACAATTCAGAGAGGAAAATACCAGGACTTCATCATGCTGTGACCCATGCATATGTTATACAAAAGCGTTCACTAGAAACTTTTTTATTATTATTTTTTTCCTTCCTTTGTTATTACATTATAATATGCTAGAGAAAGAGATTGGACAATAATTCATGATGTATTCAGGCCCAAGGTGCAGAGTATTTGCATAGCCCCTTTCCACTGAAAGTGGTACCACCTACCCCTGCCGTGGATGTTATATAAGTCTTCTTTCTTGCAAACAGTGAAATTAATTAGCATAAATTAGAACAAGAGTCTAGTTAGGCTCAGTCGTCGCTTTTGCAGAATTATGAGGCCTTTGTGCACAAAAAAATTAAAGAAAATTGTATAATGATTATGTGTGCTGGTTACTAAGCTAGCCACCAGTTATATATATTTATAACTATTCCTGCCAGTAATAATTATATGCTAATTATAACCCAAATAGAATTCTGTAATTTCTCCCTGAAAATGAAAGCGATGCAGGGGGATGTTAAAATCTGTGCTGAGGCATCGTATTAGCAATTAGGTTTTTAGGCAGCACTGCACTTTTTAAGGGAAGAAGACAAAAGAAGATACGAATGCTATTTCTGTTCTTATGCATTCGTTTGAGCCTAAATAAAGGATTTCAACTTGAAAACCTTCTTATCCCACAAACTGTGAACTGCCATGTGAAGTGTTTTAGGATAGCTAAGCTCTTGCATGGCAGCCCCTCAAGGGCATTTGCTCAGTTGTTTCAGAGCATCACAGCCCTAAGAGATGACCCAGGCTGCAATGACACCACAGAGAAATTGCCCATCAGTTGTGCTGAAGAGGCCAGTGGAGCTTGGGCACTTCGAGTATTATCAGTCTTTTCATTTAAAAATTGCAGCTGTGAATTGGATACTCTGTGTGTTTGATGGCTGTTCGGCCCCCTCCCCATCCTTGAGGGATCATTTTTCAGGGTAGGCTTCTTGGGGTTGCAGCTTGAGCAGTAGCTTGATCCAACCTGAGTTCAGGCACTTCACAGAGATGCCTGAAGCTATTTATGGTCCAAAGTAACCACAGTCAGGTGGTAACTGTGGTTTGATGCAGGTGTGTTTGCGGACTTCATCCTGCTGTCCACAGCTGTTTGGGATTTGGCTTCTTCCTGGCCAAACCCAACTCGATGTCACCACTTCTAGGAAGTAAGAATAACTATGATCGTCTCTGCTCCAGAAATGTGAAAGAACTGACACCTTAAATTGAAGTCCTGTAGCAAGTAAGTGTTTAGGGGTATTATCAAATCTGGGATTTGAACCATAAAACTGGGAGGTAACAAAATGTCAGTGGTAAAGAGCAGGAAGACAAGGTGAAGAAATAAGCCTTGCAGTCACAGAACTATTTGTCTGACCTCTGTCATCTGCAAGGCTTTCGAACGTATTTTGAAGGACAGTATAATTAAAAACATGGAAATAAATAGAAAATGGGATAAAAGTGCTCATGGGTTTAGCAGAAGTAAATTGCATCAGCCTATTCTGTTGTCATTGATGAGATAAATGATGTTCTAAGAAATGCTCTGCGTGTTATCTACATGGACTTCAGTAATGCATTTGATATGGTCGCACCGCAGAATTTATGAGGTACGAGGACATGGAGATTAATAGTCAAATTGATATGTGCATATGCGACTGGCTAAAGAGGAAATAAAAATGATGAGTCTTGAAAGAGGAATTTGCATGCTGAAGGGCATACATTAGCAGATTATTTCGAGTATTGGCTAGACAAATGGTCTTGTTGGGTGGTTTCTTCGATGATGCTGGCTTCAAAAGTGGGAGTTTGCTCTGATCCAGAGGCATCCTCCAAACAGGAGAGGTTGGCAGAGAAAAAAAAAAGGAGGAAGAAAGGATCCCTGGGAGTTTGTCGAGTAGAAATTCGTTAGTGGACTAAACAAAATGGTGTATTTGAGGACTAATAACAAGACTGCAGCTCTCTGCCAGACTTGCATCCACTGGAGGCAGTAGTTAGGCCGCTTTAGCTGGGCTGTGTAGGCCTTACCTAGAGCACGGTGTACAACGTCCATCCATCAGGCTTAGGGGGGATGAGGGCTGGAACTGCCACGCAGAAGGGCGATGGCGAGTTCGTTAGGTGAGATGAAGCCAAAGGAGCTTGGCTTATTTAGTTGACCAAAATTAATGTGCAAACAGTTCATAAATACAGTCTGTCCGGAAACGAGGGCTTTCAACCATGCACTCATTTTCCCCAACACCCTTCCAGGAGGAATACAGGGAACAGAAAACCTGGCCGGTTTTTAAATGCAGAGTAATATTTAAGAGAGTGGTGGCTTTGCCTGCAGTTGCTGAGGACTGTTCTGGCCGAGGTTTGAAGGGATGAAAGGGAGTCCCTCCGAGTTCCCTGTTCTACCAGGCTGAACAGACTGGCACACCATATTGTCATTTTAAACAGATTCTAGGAACAAAAAAAGCCAGAATCTGCCTTCAAAGGAAAGCATAATCCAAATTCTTCATTGAAGTAAATGTTTGCTGTGCATTTTGTGCAGAGTTTTGATATTTTCAGCAATAAGCTAAGGAAATTCTAACAAGAGACAGAAGGGACAACCAAAGAGGAATAAAAAAGTTTTGCTTCAAATTCTCCTTTTTTTTCTTTTTTTGCAGATATAACCACACATTAGAAAACCTAGCTGTTTTTAAAAGCAATCATTTTCTATACCTACCTTGTTTCAAAGAGGTCGTTTCACTCTCATTGTCACCTCAGGAAAAACAATAAGGCAGCAGTCCTTCAAGTAATTGCACAGGCTTGCCTGGTGTGTTCTCTTTCTTGTTCAATGAAGTATCATTCATTTGGATCAGAATACAGTCTTTCTAAATTAGAGGTTTACATGTGTAATTATATAAAATGATATGTTTGTTTACATCTCCAAGTAAAATGTACATCGTTTTCTATCATTTATCTTTGAAATTCAATTTCATTTTGCCGATCCCTAATTTATTGGAGGAGATGAATGTGCTGTTAGAGTGTTTACAACGCCTCTCACTGCCTGTGGGTAATAAAATTACTCTGGTTATTGCTATTCTTTTCAACATTTCTGTGGTTGGGAATACACAATAGTTTTACTTTCCTGAAAATATGGGGGAAATCCTAATGCTATTTATTGTGGCTACTCTTTTTTTTTTTTTTTAGTCTAAAGCCCTAGATTTACTTAGAAAGAGTAGCAGGACAGTTGACAGCTGATGGCTGTATTTCTCAACAGACTTATGTACTCATTTCTGTGTTCAGTATATGTGTGTAAAGGCTGTGTTCATACCTTTGTGTGCGCTCTTAATAAATATTTGAGATTTCTAGTAAACTCATCAGTAAACCCATACGTTGCCATATGAAATTCTGCAAATTCAACTGCATGAGCAGTGAGTATGAAGAGTTCCTGAATTTATGGAACATTTTTGGAAAAGCAGTGTTTGTTTTACTTATTCCTTTTGTCTGTTTAACATGTTGGATTAAAAGGCCCATATTTTCAGCACACAATCCCAAGGCATTTTTCTCCCCAAGCAGAGCTTTCAAGGGTAATTCTACAGAACATTTCCTTTGATATCTTCGTGTGATTTTCTTTCTGCATCCTTGTTGCTTACAGTATTTTTGAGAAAGGTGAATTGGGAACTGCATCCACTTTGGACTGTGATGTGATAGCATTAGTGTTGCAGTTTGTTCAGAGCATCTTGCAGGGCACCAGAACTCTACGGAGAAAGCTCTCTAATTTTAAATTCTTGTTTCCACATAAAACTTGTTTTATTTGAAGATGAGGATTGGTATCTTAATGAGGAGAAAGTTTCCCCCAGCAACCAGGGACTAGAAAGCTTTGAGATGAGACCTCATCTTATCCATCCAGACCATCTCTGTGGATGTGATATATAAGCCCTGACATATACTGGCCTGTGCTGCCTGGCTGTGCTGGTCCAAGACCCTCACACTGTGAGTAGAGAGGGTGTAAAGCCTGTACTGCTACAACTTGCAGCCAGACAATATACTCTGAGGTTTCAGTTAAACCCTGTGAAACAACCTGAAGTCCTTGGTCATGCTTTCTAACCCATCCTGCACTTGTATTTTTTAAATGAAAAGGTTTCTTTTATGAACATGCGTGGCAGGAAACAGAAACATGGTTTAATAATGGACAGTAAAACATGCAGTAAATTGTATGCTGTTAGCCTTGCACCAGGGAAGGGGAAGACGTTGCTTTCCTACTCCTCTTCCTAACCCTATGAAGAGACTCTGCCTTCAGCTTAAAACAGAGGAATGTATTTGGCTTCTTTTATTTTAGCCTGCTTGTTACCTGTCAGATACTCTTTTCATATTTCATCTAAACAAAGTTTGGAATTGAGAAATTAATGAAGGACTTCTTTAAAATTTCATTTTTTAAAAATTTAGTCTTTATACCATAAAATTTGCAACACTTCCAGAGAGAGCAGTAAAATATGCTGTCTCTCTATATAAGATTCTATTATCTTTCAAGCAGTACATCAGAAAACAGCTCAGGTAAGGTTATCCATCCACAGGTTGAATGAAAATAATTTAATTCTGTAAGGAGGAAGCTATTGAACTCTCCTTGGCTTCATAGCCATATTAGGGAAATTCAATCTGCGTTAGAAAATAGCCTGTAGCAAACTGATTTTTGGTCCCTAAGTGCCACAGTATTGAAAAATATGTGAGTTTCTTCTAAGCCAAAGGTCAGTTTAGTTCACTGTCACACCTACAGCCATGGGCTGATCTGGATGTGTAGAGAATAAGCATCAGAAGAAGCAAACCCACAGCAATGTTTCCCTCTCTGTACTACTGTTCAAGCTATCCAGTGCTTAGAGATCTCCTTTGCCATAGTCTTTGCTTTCAAAAGCCCTTGGTGAATTTTAATTCTGTGGCTCTCCAAGTCCATGAATTAATCTGTTTCTAACACAAATATTTCAAATAATAATTGAAATATGGAAAGAACGAACATGGGTAAACCTCAGAACCAAATATACCTCTGTAAATATGTGTATTTTAGGATAATTTTTAAAATTTGGTATATGTAAAATGTCACACACATACACACAGATACTCAAATATTTGACTGTATATACAGTACATATGTATATATTTGTATAGCATGGTCTGCCAACTTAAGCACACAGAGACGTGCAGAGCTTTTATTTGTATGAGGACCCTTCTGTGAAACAAGAGAACTAACTGAGGGCAGAGCATGGGTTATTCAGCTGGAAGATCCTAATTGGCAATCGGCCATTCTAATTAAAGCACTGAAGGCAGAGTTAGGAGACAGGTTCACATTTGTCCAGGTCCCGTCATCCTTTCTGACTGCAAAAACAGAGGTAGCAAATGCCTTGAGTTTTCCAGAGCAGAAAGTGTTAAGAAAACAACGAAATACTCGACTTTTACAGCGTATAAATTAATGCTTATGTGCATAGTCTACCATGACAGACTAGTTGATATTTTGTGGAATTTATGAAATAGTGTTGTCCAATAAATGCATGATCCTCAGGTGACAATTGGGGCTAGTGCAGTTTTGGCATTATTTTGCCCACCTTTGTTTGTCACCTTCACTTTGATCAGCATCAAATTCACCTAAGATTTGAAAAGTCTCTATTTGCTTTTACTCTGTACATTATCCCACATTTCTTGTCAAGTTAATAATAAAAATATCTATAAACATAAATATCTCTGTTAGCTTCAGGCCATCCTATAAAATATATTTATAGTTCCAGTAGTGTACAAAACAAACTTTGATAAAGATTGTCAAAAATGTCAGAATTCAAATTAAACTTTGGAGCTCTGGTAGGATTACGTGGCAGTATCACAGCCTCCTGAGGAAGGAATAATTTGGGTATGCAAATGGAATGTATATACTGAACTCTTTGAAATGAAAGATGTTGGCCTCAAATTGCATTTGAATATAAATTTGTTTGCCTTGCTTTGTTTATGTTAAGTAAGTTAAGAAATGTCTGTGCTTTTTCAAGTATTCTTGACTAAAAATAAAAATGCAAAGATTACGTATGAGAGAGATTCTAAGATAGCATAAATTTACAGAGCTTCTTTGATTGCCGTGGACTTGCACTAGATGAGCCTGTTGCCTGCATATCATCAGAAAGCGATGTGTACTTTTGAGTATTCCTCAAATATAGACATTTAGCATAGCCACATGGTTAAGCACCCAAGGAGAACTACTGTTATAAAGTACAATATATCATAAAAGACTCAGACAGAACATTATACCACTTTTGAATAAGTATGCGTACCTTAGCTGACACAAAAGAACCAACAGGCTACGCATCTCTCAGGTTTACTGGCTTTATTATGAATAAAGATGCAGTTCGCTACAAAAAATAATTCTAAAGCATTAGTCATACTGTTGAATTTGTAACTTCTTGATTTTATGTCATCTTCAACCATCTCTAAACACACACAGACAAACACACGCATGCATCTACACACATACCTGGTGTTAATCAGACCTATGATCAAGTTACTGTTTGCTTATGTGTCATATATGCACTTTAGTAACTGCGTGCGTCATTCATTGCACATGCAAAGTAACTTGTGGGTTTTGATCTCTTTCGCTGAACTTTTTTTTTTTTCACTTTGCATCTGTGACATGTTAAAACCATTATCCCAAGCATCGGCGTTAAGTGTTTCTCAAATGTCTTGATCACACATCTGAGCCCTAATAATTGAGGATTTGTTTTCAGGATGATGTGTTGGCTGAAGATTGTATAGGCTTATGTATTGGTTAAAGTGTCAGGATTTCTTATTTTTGGTTCTGTTCTTTCTTCCGTGTCACTGTTGCTATACCTAAGCTGTAAGGCAGGTCTGCCTTGTTGCTGACCCCAAATCTCTGGTTCTCCCATCTAGATTGGGGTGAAGGACACTGCTGCTGCTTCTGCATCCACATGCTGAGTTTCCTTTTAGATGGGAACGATGCAGGAGAGGAGGATGATCCTACCCAGAGTACAGAGATGTGTTGGAAGGACATTTCCCAGTCAGTGTCAGCTGGGACTTGTCACCATGTCCTGCAGTGTAATGGGACATGTTGTGTGGGGTGAGCTTATTCACTTCCAGCATTTCTGAACTATGTAATGGGAGTAGACGGATAATTGTTCAGCTTGGGGAAAGTACTCCAATAGCAAAAGTAACAGATATTGTAGAAAAGCAAGTTGTATAAGAACACATAGTTTTCTCCAAGCTGAAACACTGGGTCAAGAAATGTTTTAGAGCTTCACAAAGCAGTTCATATATATGGCTTGAGGAGCAGACATGCCACAATGCACAGAGAGAGGTTTTAACTCAGAAAGTCAAATAAAAGTATGAAGTACTGGGACGAGAATCGCATAACCTTGTTTGTGAGCTGATGGTTTTATTGTAAATAACTTTTCTGTTGGATCCAGTTTTCCTCTTCATGGATGCTCTTAAAGAATCATCGCAGTTATAAATACCTCCTGCCCTTAGCAGGACCATGATGTTTTCTTGGAAATTTGAGAGAAACCATTTGAGAGGTGTGCTATGACTTTTGAAGCTTGTTAGTGTATTTGACTATTTTGTGATAAATACGTGCTATATTTCCCAACTGGCTTTGGACCATGGTCCAGATGGCTGTATCTAGAAGAGCTACGGCACATATTGAAGCTAGGAAAAAATAAAAGGTCATTTTTTGTCACTGTGCCCCTGTGATTTTATATCATAACCATCAGTGAAGCATAACATCATTTCTTTGGGTTTATTTTTTTCTCTGTGAGTTATATTTTTTAGATAATGCCATTACACCGTAACAGAGTATGACAATTTAGTACAGTTAGAGAAGAACTAAAACTGGGTTATATTATCTTGTGCAAAGCCAAGTTCCTCTCAGTTTCCCCTGTATCTTGAAAATAAAGTTCTACATCCTGCTGGGTATTACTGTTATGTATCGATGGTATAGGGTACCTTTAAGTACCCTGAGACATAGACAGTGGGATCAAGTGCAGCTGAAGCAAGTTTGCAGATGACAACCAAGCTGAGTGGTGCGGATGGCACACCTGAGGGACAGGATGCCATCCAGAGGGACCCGGACAAGCTCGGGAGGTGGGCCCATGTGAACCTCATGAAGTTCAACAAGGTGGCAAGGTGGTAAACCTGTGGGTATTCCTAAACATAACTGGAACATATTCCTTTTTTTGGGGTTTTTTTTCAGTTTTGATGATTGGTCTTAAAGATAATTCCTTGAGATACAGTTTTATAATATGAAAGGATGAGATTCGCATCCTTTCTAATACTTGACTATAATTAAATAAATATTTACGTCAGGTAGCTGAGATCTGATTTTATGTATAGTCGTATTTTAAGCAGTAGTGTTGTGTAGTGTAACTGTGTGTGACTTCAAGAATGCCTATGGAAGTGAGCAGCCAGGAGACAGCGGTGGGGCCACCAGAGGTGTTGGATGGGAGAGTTCTTCAGAGAACAGGGATGGAAACTAGAGGTTCCATGGCTTCACACGCGAATGACCGATTATTTCTGTAGAGTATTGTAACAACCTAATGAAACTGCCAAGTACTGGCAGCTGTATGTAGAGCTGTCTTTAAAGCAAACACAACTAGTTGTGTTAGCACCATACCTCAGGATCAGGTCTGAGGAACTGATGGTGATCGTCTGGTTACCTGCTCTTTAGGACCAGCTGTTAAGTCTGGGTGCTAAGTCTGTTAAGACGTACTACATTTAAAGTATAGGCAGTTCTGTCATAGAGACTCGCCATATGTTCATATACCTCTTTTTGAAGGAAATTCGGGTCTGAAGGCACTCTGACTATATTGCAGTCCAAAAAGCTCTATGTTGAAAAAGGGAAAAAAAACCCAAACCTTTGGTGATAACAGTAGTTTTGTGTGGAGGACCAGTGGTAGTACTAGTACTAGTAGTAGTTTTAGTTTTACCAATGAAAGGCAAGTGCTGTTCATTCTGGTAGTGATTTTTTAGTTTCAGATGTTAGCTTTTGGTGTTCAAAAGCAAGGTGAATTTGTCTGAAGAAGATGATGAGGACAGGGACCTTTAATTTGCAGTTAGGTATTTCTTGTTTAAGAAGAAAGTAAGTGGAGTTCATGGTGGTACGTTAGGAGGGAAGAAAGTGGAAGGCGATATAAAAATGATCATGTTCCTTACCGTGGTTAGATCGTGCTTCATAAATATCCATAGTGACCATGCATGTGATGAACAGGGATACTTTAAATCTGAAATTTATACTTTATCAGTTTATTGGGGTTGAACTACTTTCATAACCGGGAACTTCTTCCCTTTATTTCTGTGTTTTCTCTGGGCATGGGGGGATCTTGTGTGAATGACATCAGTTTGTCATCTGTACTCTCATATCTGTTTAAACTCATGCAGTGAGTAGATGTCTCCCATTTCGCATAACTGGTTTGAATACTTACAATTGCTCAACGCAGTCAATACCGGTTGTTCTGTTTTTTCAACCTTTTGACAGCACCAGGTTCTTCCATGTAGTCGTAGTGACCCACTCTGGTTTCTGTGACTTCCCCTTGGGTGTCACTGCTGTGGTCTAATAGATCTTGTAATGAGTCTGAAATATTGAAAGCAGAGTGGCCTTTCCTTTGTTAATTTAATCTCGTTACTTCAAGTAGTATTTCCCCACTCCTCACCAAGAAAAGTAAAGTGATTCCTCCAAGGAGAAGACAACAGTGTGTGAGGAGCTCTAGCTGTAGAAGTCGTCTGGGACTAGAGGTGTGATGTAGGTGTAAGATGTTGCTGATGGTTGTTTTAAATAATTTAGGGTCATCATGGATTTGTGTTTAGATGTTTGGCTGGTCTGATTAAATAAATAAGTACAATAAATAATCCAGGGAGAATTTATTTTCTTGTTTTCCTTGGTAATCTTAGAGATGACGAATTCTTGAGAATGACTTTGTTCACTGGCATTGTATCCAAACCCAGCTTTATCTCTAGGAAAAATTGGTCCCTTTATGCTCGTCAGAATCTATCACAAAACAAACATGATTATTTTCCTAGCCGAAGAAATGTTTTGTATGAGGGCAAACTCAAATCTCCCTTTAAATCTCTAGTGAAAACAAAATAAAATACTAAGCTATGTTCATAGAAGATATGCACTCCTTTTTTTGAGGGAACTTTGGAACTGTTTCATTTTCTTTTCTTGATTTAAGTCTCACAAGAGGTTAATCATTTGTGAAAGTACCTTGCTTTAAAAAAAAGGGGGGGGGGATAAAAGAAAAGATATCTTGATCATCCTCATGTAAAAGGGTACTTTATTTTAAAGACTCAATTTGAGCATGGAACAAATTGATGAAATTGTAGTACAAAACCTTTAATGCATTAGAATGATTACATTTGGAAATCATTATGTATACAAGTAGTTATTACAGAAATAACCTCCTTTGTCAAGTATTCTTGGCATGGAAGTAATCAGCATCGTATCCCATTAATTGTTCGAGAACTCTGAAATCTTTAATGAGTTTTTTTACGGAAGGGTTTCAGTCAAATGCAAATGATTCGTTGAAGCACTTAATCATAAGACAAATAGTGATTCTTCAGTAAGTTTTTTTATTCACTGTACTGAATGTAGCATGTTAACTGTAGATACACAGCTAACCATTTTTCAGTTACTTTTCTCACAGCATTTTTCTTTAAAGATTCATTGTTAGTCACAAAGTCATGATGGCCGCATTGAGAAAGAAAATGCTTGACAGATGTCAAGAAATCTGTGTCTGATATAGCTTCAAATAGATTTTCTCCCTTTGAGTGTTTGAAAAATGAATATATTTCTTCTGGTCGATAGAGACATATTTTTTTCAACAGATATTGACAATCAAATATCATCCTTTTTTCACAGGTCTGATTACAACAACATCAAGAAAATTGGATCGGGAACAGCAAGCAGAGCATTTTTTGGAGGTAAGATTAAGTGGAACATATATGTTAAAAGGTTAAGTGTTTTTTGTAGTTTAAAATCGCTTCTTCCTTTTCCAGGAGAGTGGTATTCTCCTTTCTCTCAATGTATGATAGACTCGCACAGAGCTGGGAATTGCCTGGCTATACAGAAGAAATAATACATTTTGTGATTTACAAGCACAGGAAAAAATTGAACCAATTTGCACAACACTTGTTTTCCACCTCTAATCTGCTTCGGTTAAATCTTTTATTGTAGCCCTTACATTTTATTTGTGACAGAAGTTTAGAATATCCAGAGCAAAAGGGGTTAGTTTTGGTTTTGTGTTTTGTTTGGGGGGGGGGTGTTGGTTTCGGGGTTTTGTTTGGTAGTGGTTTTGTTTGGTTTTGGTTTGTTGCTTGTTTTTCTGTTGTTATTTTGGTTTTTTGTTGGGGGGGGTGGTTGCTTGGTTGAGCTTTTTTTAATTCGTGGAATCACCCCAACCCTGTTACGATTTTCAGTCTCTGAGGTTAACTGTGTTTAAAGTTTTGCCTCTCAGATCTAACATACAAACCATTAATTGGGATGAAAGCAAACTTTGACCTTGCTCACATTCACTGCATCATGAGAATCAATGAGCAATTTCTTAGCTTTCACTTACTGGGACTATCAATGACAATTTTCAAGTTAAAAATTGCCCTCTAAATAAGGTGTCTAAACCATTCCCTTGGTCATTTAAATGAGTGTTTCTCTTTATGAATAGCTCACATATGTTGGATGTGGAGTGATATGCTTGTAAACTACTGGTTTTACCACATGTGTTTTCTTTCACCTTGCTGTACACCATGCTATGTTTGGGTTTTTTTTTTTCCCTTTGGGTAGAAGATCATTGAGTCTGTTCTCTTGTCTATTTGTGAAATAAGGAGTTCTTGATTCATGTTGGTACGAGTAAAAAAGAACCATATTGTCCCACATAATCAATCATTCCTACTACGTATTTTAGGAAATTCCCTTCAAACCCATACAAGTTAAAAAACATCTGGACAAAATAGTTCCCAATGCAATCGCTATCTTGCAGCAAAATGTAAAATATACTTGTGCATATTCCATGGTTATTTTAGTTAGTGCGGAACATGGGAGAGAAGGGTTAATTTATTACTGTACAAGTTTGTTGCGTGTTTTTTCTTTTTCTTTCCTTGATAATTCACTGTAGATTCTTACGCATTCCAAGCCATAAATAAATGGAGGGAAATAAAAGGATTTTCCCCTTTTTAGGATTTATTAAGTTGGAAAGTTAGTAAAGCAATCATGTGTTCCAATAACTGCAAGCTTTCCAGTTTGTGCTGTCAGAGAACATCACAACCGGAATGAAATTGGCATTGATTTTGAAATATATTGATGAGAATCTTAGGTCGTTAAGTCTCTTTTGCATTTATGCGTTTGCCTCAGAGACCTCAGTGAAACATGCCAAATTCACATTTGCCAGAGGATTCCCATACAGATGGGGAAGTGTTACTATTAATAGTAAAAAGAAAAATAATTACTCATAGGGATTAGGCTTTAGTCATCAATACAAGTTAATATATTCCTTCTTTAGAATTTTATCTTTGAAAAAGTAACCACCTGTAAGATTTTGAGGACTGAAGATGCATTGGAGGGAAATGGGTGTCACAGGGTGTGAATGGGGTGTGGAGGGGTGTCCTGGAGAAGTGGGGAGGGGACCACGCTGTTGTAAAACCCACCTGGGAATGGTGTGTGGGAAGGACAATTGGTTTCTGCTGGGGACACAGCCCTGATGGCCACATCGCCCCTTTGAGCTGCTGATGAACCGTGGACCATCGCCGCCTCTCGGGAGGCACCTTCCCGGGGGTCAGGGCGAGTAATCTGCTGGGGATCCAGGCCCAGGCTGGACAAGCTGTGCTCGTTCTGGTGGCACCTTCAGAAGACTTTTTCTAGAACACCTGGCTGTCTCTGTGTGTAATTAACCCCCTGGGGAGGCCTTAATTGCCGAGACAGCCGTGGTCTCCCAGTAGTACAGTATTTCCCTTCCATCTCCATTCTGTACCCTTCTCCCAGTGGTCTCTGTGGTGTAAAAGGCAGCAAACTTGGCTCTGTTTGAAAAGCTTTGATTAATGCTCGACCTGGCAACCCCTGCTCCCCTTTGCCCAGTGCGTGTGTGAGGCACTGATAGACCTTTCCTAGGTACAACTTGTTAATTATTTTTAATGAGCTTGTCTTTTCCTTACCTGAATTTGACAGGGGTGCTATCACATACCAGCCAGTACTTCCATTAGTAAGAGTGTTTCCACCTTTTTCACAAAAGCTGTTAGGAAAATGAGGTGAAATAAGACGGCAGATTTTAGTCACGGTAATTGTGTGTAGTACCAACGCTTGGCTCCACACCGCCGCCCATGGTGGCTTAGAGTGGCTTTTCTGGAGTCACCTGTCCCTGTCCATACCGGAGGAAACACGAGTTACCAGCAAGGACTGGATGTGTATTTTTAAGGCTGGCATGCATAGGAAAAGTGAATCTACATGACTCTCCTTGTAACGACATGAGAAGTCTGTTGCAAAGTAAATACTGAGCCCAGGTCACCCCTGCGTCTCTTCTTTCTTCCTCCTTTAATTATCTTCTTTGGGTAGATGGACCTGTGTCCTCATGACTTCTGGACAGTACCTGAGGCCACTGTCACAGGACTTGCACCTACCAAAGAGATTGTCCCAAAGTAAGCACAGAAACTTCTCTAGACCCCGGGTTAAAAGATGCATCAAAAAGTCAGAAATGGGCTCCCCTTTATAATAACTGATTTTTTTTGTTGTTGTTTTTTGTATAATAATTGAAATTGTTTGGGGAGCTTGTTTTTTTTGTTTAGGGCATTTTGGGAGTAGAAAGATCTACCCGATCTTTCGCTGAATGTGGCATTGTCAATGGTATTTTTTCTTCAGCTCCCAAGTTGAGGGCTTAATTTCTTCGACACATTAGTAATGTCTTGCAAGGCTGCAGGTTTTATTCAGTGCTTGCTATCGGGTAGAATTTTCCTTCTTAGATTTAAATTGGGTGTCACTGGATTTCATATAGTATGGTCTCTTGCTTTAGTGGATTCTTACTAATGGAATGTTTCTGCCTGAAATAGGAGGAAAATGATCACTTGATTACATTTCTATCTCACATGAAGCAAGCCAAATTTTTTATTTTTTAATTTCACAGACTTTCTTAAAGATTCTGTACTTGGGATGAAGTATTTAGATATCCATCTGAAACAAGAAAGGCGATTCTGAGAGTTACATGCTTGTTTTGCAAGTAAATGAAAATAGTGATGATTTTCCCAGTGAGGTGTAATTGCAGGTTTTAGGTGATCTGTCTTTATTCTCCTTCAATAATTGGACACACTCTTCTTCTTTCCTTCTTTTATTTGTTTCTTCTGGGTATGTGTTGTTTTGTAATAATTTCTGTGTTAACACTTAACTCTGTCTGCTCTTGTATTATGCTAACTTACTAAAAAGGAGCAGCTAGAAGTGGAGAATATTGGTGGTGAAAAACCACAGAAAGTAGTCTGGCTGCTTTTTCTGCCCACATTTTTTTGTAGATGCTTCCTAATCTTGGTCTGACAGCTTTACAAACTCTTGTGATTTTGCGGCGTGATTTTATGCAGACAGCTGCCGGAGCGATGGAGGTCCGGTAGTAAGTGTGAAACATAAACCATTTCACGCAGGATCTGCATCCTTGTGTTGTGCCAGCTGATTCTGAGGTGTCCAGAATATGGATAACTCCTGGCCTGCTCTCCAGTGTACACGTGCAAATTGGCAGTAGAGGGTTGTTGAATCCAGGCTACAGCTCATTGACTTGCGCGTTCAGCCTGCAAAGTGGATCTGAGCTGCTGCTTTCTCACCCTGAACGCACTGCTGCAGGAGCTGGGTTACTTACGCCTCCACCCCTGAAAGACTCTGCAAAATGCATTTACTGCTGGGGAGTTCCATTTGCTGGGAATTGGTGAGGCAAGGCCTGTGTTTAGCGAAAGAATTAGCCGAAAGAGTTACAGGATTCGTTGTACAATTCAAGCAACGGTCTTTGAAAGTTTGTGATTGAAGAGATAAATTGTCTGTAGTGAGAGGTGACCTCTTCGTCCTCTCGCTAACGGTGTATAATAAGTTGGTGCTTTTAAAGTGCTGAGGCTATTTAGTCTCTCCTTGATGAGCACATGTGGTTCAGGCTCTTAAGTCATTTAGCCAGTTTTGAAAAATTGTATCCATAGTATCTCTCTGTTCCTCCAGACTGTTTAAATTTACCACTGTAGATTCATTCAGGAGTTATCTTCTAACATCTGTTATGGTGGAAAACTTGTCTATTCAAAGCCTCTCTAAAGAATAAAAATAGTTGCTAATGAGCATGGTCAGAACTTTGAATCTCTTGAAGAGTGACAAAGGAACTTTTAAAAGTTTTAAAAATACTATTAAAACAGCCTTAGCCTTTCAAGGTCTGAGTCATGTACCATAATTAATGAGGAGGAGAAGTGGTAGGAGAGTGTTGGCTTAGCACAGCTAATTTTTAGCCAACTTAGTGCTATCAGAATAGGAACAGCGACTCTCAAGTGTGTTACTTTTGTCACAAATCAGTATATACAAAGGTTTTCACTCTTCCTGCTGTGATGCTTGAGCGCAGCTCTGAGAAGGATGTCAGCAACAGTGCAAGGGACTGTAATGAAGATAAATTGATAAATTTGATGTGTCAAAATACATGGGCTGAATGAAGCCTATTGGTTTCTGTTTACTGTAAGTACACTAACAGGGTACAATAAACTATGTTACATGGTATGTATTTATATGCAGTAATTAGAGGGAAGCATAATAATCTGCTGTAATTGTAGCCTTCTGAAAATAATTCAAATTTGCACTCCCTTAATGGGAGCTGTAATTGTGAGGGGAATTTTGATGGAGGGACACTCATTTTATTCCACTTGAAATTTGGTTGAGGATATCACAGGGGAAATTGCGGGTGGAAACTTGATGGCCTCAGTTTACAGGAGAGAGAGAGGGTTTAAAGTCTTGAAAAGCAGCATTTTAAAATAGCTCTGCCTCTCAGTTCTTCCCACAAACACCTTGCTGGTGGTTCAGCATTGGACCGGCGCTGTGTTCTCTGCCATCCTCCTCTTTTCCTCCATCGTCTCCCACGCAAGAATTTAACAGATTTCACCTTGTTTTGCTTTTGAGCCTGTTGATCAGGCTGCAGCCCTTGCTGGTGCTGATGCTTGAAGTCAGTGGTCCTTTGTGAGAAACTGCAGCGTTTTCTGAAGAATATAGGCAGCTGTGTGGCAATATGCTCATGTATATTTTTAATAGGAGAAGTACGAAAGCTGAAGTTCATTGGGTTTATGTAGCTGAATAGTGCTCTGCAGAACACTGATTGCTTAAATCCTGGATTACGAATCTGTGTAAGCATTTGTTTCATGGATCTTTAGCATTGCCCACATTTGGCAGGGAAAGCTGCATTTTTCCTCGGTGACATGCTGGTGATGGGGTAAAAATGAGGCAGTGTGTCTGATTAAACATTTTGTCTGAGGTTTAAATGGCTCCAAAGGCACATGCCTTGTCCTTTTTAACATTGAAGCCTATCAGATGATGCAAGGGAAATTAAAAAAAAAAAAAAGCTAAACAGCTTGAGCTTAAAAATTATTACTGTCTGTGCTTGCTGGAGATAAAATAACATTTGTTTTATTATTATTCAAGCACACCTGAAAGAATTTTTAGAAGAAGAGTAGGTATGTAGGGGCAACTTTCTAAATAGACAATGAAAGCTATATTATGCTCTCAGCTTTAAATGGTGATGCATTGTACTTGAACATCAAACTTGAAAGTTGGGGGGAAAAAAGAGGGGACAATAGGAAAGAAAGGGAAAGAAGGCAAGAAAGATGAAAAAGAAAAGAAATAAACAGTTCCAGATTAAAAAAAAGTAAAAAGTGACATTTATCTCATACTACCCCTCCATGGGTTTTTGAGCAGAAGTGGACAGGTCGGTGTGGTGGTGGATCTAACAGACTCGGGTTCCTGGTGTACAAGGCACATGCTGAGCCCGCTCATCCCACACTGCAGATTTCCACCCTGTGTTCTTTCGGGAGTTATTATTCTGCACCAGCTTTCTCGAGGTGCATGGGCTGCCCTTGCCCCGCTTCCCCTCACAATTATTATTATTTTTTTTCCACCAAGTTGCTATTTTCAGAAGTCGCCAACAACTTTCCGAAGGCAGGAGATGACCGGAGGTTAAAACTCTCTTTCAGAGGCAGATTTGCATTTGACATTGCGCACTGCTTCTCGTGTGTGTTCAGGCAGAAAGTCTTACACAGCAAAATATGGGAAAAGTCCTGGTGTGAATCATCTGTCTGCACTGATAAGCGGTCTCCTCGGTTAGACTGTTGTCTCTAACTAATGTGATCCAAGAAGATGAAGAATTATCAAGTGCGTTGCTGAAAATATTATTATTTCAGTTGTTAACTGAGTGGCCTCTGTGCAAAAGATATGAACAGGAATTTTAAACTGCAAAATAATTAAGGCACGGTGTTTTTGCGGATTACTCTCTTTTCTTTGATTATTGCAAATTTCAATAGCCCCCAGATGTCGCTTTATTTTAGATAGTGAATTGAGAAGTAACACAGACAGCAAAGCCTAAGCATTGGGAAAACTGAGTTTAATAACACTTTTCTTCATGCATGTGGAATTTTAATTTTGTTTTCTTATTAAATCAGAAAAAATACTCATAAAATGATACAAAAAATTAAGTTTGAATTAAAAAAATATATATTTAAATTCCTTAATATTCTGTGTTAAATTCAGGTAGCCAATGGGAAATGTGTATACAATTCAGATGACATAATATATACCAAAGGCAAGGGGCAAGAATGGGTCTGCAGATAAGAAATAGTATCGGTGACCCTCAGCTCACTGCAAATATTCAATGAAATACCAATAGCCTTGAGAGACTGGATGTGCAAAGAATGTCTATGACATTTCCACAAAATTTGTAGACTCTAAGTCAGCCCTGAGGATGCTCTGTTTGATTTTGCCCTCCGCTTATGGTTGATTTCAGTCTTTATTTTTTTAGAAACTATTCATCTAATTCTTTTAACTCTCTCAGGATTAGATTGTTTCTCTTAAAAATGTTTTGCACACGCTAACACCAATATGATGTCAAGGATAAATACACTACTGAGAGCTCAATTAGTGCATCATTTATATCCAAGGATCTGATTCTGTCCTCTCTTGGAGAGTGCTTAAACTGTCCAGCTAGTCTGATCCTGTGTGGAAGTTTCACATGGCAGCATTTTAATCCAGCGTTAACAATCTCACACTTGTTTGGTTAATCCATTCTATTGAGTCAGGATACCAATAGTAATGAAGAAAAGCAATCCTCTACTCTATATTTAATGACCTTCCTAAAGCAAAAATCTTTGTAACTCAATATGGAAAGCTCTGGCTTTTGTTTTGTTTTCTTTAATAATTACAGAAACGAGTCAGATAGTTTGTAGACATTCTATAGATGTATTGTAAGCTTGTATTAATTTATCTGGATGTTAAAATAAAAAAAATCACAACTCGTTTATTATTTAGTCCCTCCTTAGCTCGTGGAAGAGATTTGATTTTCCTAGCTCATCGATGTATACAATGACAGATTCACCATCGTCAGTGGAATGCTGCCCCAAGTATTTTTTTCCACAGGATCACATTCCACCAGACATTGAGTCTGCTAGAAATTGGCAAGAAACAAAAGATTTTATGATCCATGTTTAAAAACCTGTTAGCCATTTAGATGAAAATTTGACACAATATAAAGATACTGATGATTTTGCAAGTACTAAGTCAGGTTCATATTTTGAAGAGCAGTGGCAAGATCGGAGTTGTCTGAGGCTGGGGCTTTGGTTCACACACTTCTGTCTACCATAGTTGTTGTGTCTCGTTAGAAAAATCACATTTCTGATTGCCTAGAACTTTGTTAAGGAATGATTTGCATATTTCCAGAGTTTGCAGAGGAGGAGGAGGAGATTGTTTTACAGATTTCATAAATCACTGACCTGGACTGCTGGGTCATGAAATGAAGAAATGAAAATCCACAAAGCACAGTGCTGTCGGCTTTTTCATGCTGGGCATCAAATGCCTCTTTTAGGATTTTCTTTGTGGACCCACAGCCATCCAGCAGCAGGTCTTGGCTCTAAGCACCTCATCACATGCAAGAATGGGAGGAGATACTCTAGCATATAGGCTTCATGTGCTGTCCTTTCAGGCATTTCCCACCTCTTTTAAAGGCATCACAGAGAAAGTGGAATTGTGGCAGGAAGCAAATCCAACCTACGGGCTGCCACCCTGCAAGGACCTGAGCATCTCCTGGGAGCCTGGGGGTGTATCAGCATTTCCTTGACCCTCTGGACCTAATTAAAATCTCACTGGACTTAGCATCTTGCAGTTGTGAAGTCAAGTAGTGCAAAAAAGCAACCTTTCGGTTAACTAGCCTTACGTTAAGACATATGTGATGACATTATGGAGAGGGGAAAGTCTTACTATCCTGGGGGGTAGCTGAGTTCCTTTGCTTACCTTGAGTGGTGTGATTAGTCTGGCTTCAGTAGCAATGATTTTCCTGAACGTATCCCTGATAATCCCTAGGATGAGCGAATTAGACATCTGCGCCCATGGCTGCGTTTCTGGAAATGGATGGCTGAAGACATGAGAGAAAAGCAATTTCATCACCTGTTTCTTTTTCTCTGTTTGCAGAACTATGAGATGGCAAAGCATTAGGTCAATGCAAATGGGATGGAAAAGTATTATTAAAACACCAGACATTATTGTGTGGTTTGCAAATTAGGCCTGCACCCATGTGTTAAGTGCTGTTGAAACAAAGAGGGATATATTAATGGTCTTCCTTCTCGTTTTATAAATCATTCCTCATGCTAAGCTTGTGTAGGCAAATTCTGTGGTTAATCTATACCAAATTCTTCTTTTCTGTCAGGATTTAGGAGTTTGGTCTAATGTTGCTTTCTCACTGAGGGATTAGCTCCCAGATTAGCTCAGGGTTAACAGCTTTTTTCTTCATTGTATGTTTCTTAAGATCTGTATCTCTCTTTTTTATAAATGGGAGCCCACCTACGAGGCCCAAATTGGTCAGATATACTCTTTCAGGATGTCTCTTTTGCCGGGCTCCATGCTCAGCGAGACAAAGAGTCATTGTGAAGGGCACGCTGCTTTGCTAAATCTTCACATTTGTTTTGTGAATGTACCAATGTTTTAATCTTCTGCAGAAGCAGCAGGAAATCTTTCACATGATTTGAATCTATTTTAGATGTACAGAGCCTTTATGTTATCTGAAGCATGTCTGCTTTAGTGCTATATCGTGTTTTCTGTAGCATTCGCAATACCCGTCAGCTGCCAGACTGCTAATTTATGCCTGTAAGAGTTTGAGCACACACACATTTTGTGGGGGTCTCAGTTTCCTGCCTTCCTGGCGAAGATCAAGCTAAGTGTTGCATTTAAGGCAGAGGAGCATCTTCCTCAGTTAGGAATACTTTGCATCTGTACTAAAATCCTTTCTAGGCATAGAAAATCCTAGTGTGCCTGTTAATTAATCCATCATTTAGAAGCATGGCCTTAGACAAGTTCTGCATCCATTTGTCTGTTCTCCCAGGGTGATCTGTACTCAGCTGTTCAGAATTCATGCCTGTTATCTCTAAAAAAAAAAATAATAATTCTGGGATATTTTCGCAGTGAATTCACTTGCCACCACCATTTGTATGCACCAAAGCCAACCAGCCTGCAATTCGCCACGCAGGGGTCCCAGCACCACATCTCCCGTTCCTTTGACTGGGATGGATTTGGGGCTGGTTTGGGATGTGCCCATTGATCACAGGCTGTTGCAGTGTCCGTGGAGTCTGACTGGGGATGGTTCCCAGGACACTCGCAGCTTCAGTGGTCCCTTCCACAGATCATCGTGTGAGCCCCTCAGTTTACAGGCAGCCTCCCCACAAGGATAAAACTACAACAACTCCTTCCTTCTGCAAGTTGTATTAGATTTTACTATCATCTTCCCTACAGCTCCCTTTTCTCTGTCATGGTGAAGATCATCCTTATTGTTGATGTCTACTCTCTCGAGTCAAATGGTCAATCTAGAGTAACATTATCTGGGTTTGTCAGTGCTTCTTCCTCTGATTGTTGTTTTTTCTTTTTTGTCTCTACCTTTTTAATGCTCTTATTATACAGAGTCTCATAATTGCCAGTATTTCTGATGTACTAAAAAGCCCTCATTCCCCAAAAGCCTCCCCACTAGTCCATGCACTTGGTGGGAACCTCTTCATAGTATACCTTGAATATACAACGTTTTCTTTGAGTCTTGTCACATGCCTTACAGTCTTCTCACCATAGCCTGTAATATCTTGCAATATTATGTATTTTCCCTCTTTATCTGTTCTTTCATATCACCAGGTTGCCACCCCAACCCTCTGCCACATAATCCTTCAACATTCAGCTTGAGCAAAAAGACGTACTGGAAGTGGTAGGAAAATGTCATGCAAAAACATGGTAGCCTGAAAAAAAAAAAAAAGGTTTATATTTTTGTTTTAGAAATAATTTGTTAAGGCGAAAGTGCATCATTGTGTGAAATGTGCTGAAATGAGATTGGAGTATTCGGTGTAATTTGTAACATGACACAAAGTATTTACCAGACAACTAGAGATAAGGAAACCTCTAATCGGGTTGAGAATCAATTTAATAAGCACATTTGACACCTTTTTTTCTCTCTAAATTTATTATCGTGGAACATAAAAATCCTAATGGTTTTCTTATCTAACTTCAGCTTGATAATAATCAGAGAACAAACAATTATTTTGCTTTTTATGAATATATGATTTAAACAGAGAAGTACAGAGGCCCTGAAGCATCAAGTGCTATAAAATGTGCCCTCAAAAGCAGTAATTTTCTTTTCCCAGCCTAACAAATTTCGGTTGTCAGGAAACAGATTAATGTCCTCATTTTGAAATGTAATATTGCTGTTTGCTAATCTCTCATGATACAGAGACACTGAAAATGTTATCATAGCGTTTCTAGAGTACACTTTATGTTTTGGCAAAAAATAATACTTTCTTTGGCAAGGAATATTCTAAATATTCAAAAGCAAGGATTAACATGAATAACTGAGAGCAAAAATGTCAGAATCAAAATAACGGATTATTTTTTCTCACATTCTCTGGGAAAGTAAAAAATACAAATATTACTAATAGCAGTCTGTCAGTTTATGGCTTCAACTTCTCTGAGGACCAGCATATTATCTTTAATCCAGATGCCAACAAATAACTTAATACTTTCTGTCACAGCCTCAAATATATTTGTTTTTCCTTGTGAATCTTGTTTCCTTCCACTGTCTTTCCAGATAATTTTAAGGTGTTGTATAAATAAAAATGTGTTCTTAACCCTCAAGGCCAAACAGCTCTTTTAAAGACTTGGGAAAAAAATGGAGAATTTCAACACGTTTTTATGTTGTCACATAAAAAAATTACTACAGTTAAAAAAAATTTGAAAAATTACTAGGAAGTCATAAGTTTTAGACTACACATTTTAACTAAGCAGAAATGGTGCTTTATTAGGTGATACATCAAAGTGTGCCAAAATGGCATGGCCTCTCTTGGCTGAGAGGGATGCAGAAGGCGATGAGTCAGGCCCACTCGGTCTTGAGAAAAGACTGTCATGTATAGAATGAATAAAAACATTAACTGACATGTGACGTTCACTTGCATGTAATCTCATCCTCCTCACCAAAACCCTGTTGTTCAAATGGACCTGCACAAACACTCTCTGCGTAGCTTTGGCCGTATGTTTGCCAGATTAAATTGAATACTAAAGCCCAAGTTTTGTCTTTTTCTTTTTTTTTTTTTTCTTTTTTTCACTGGTATTTACCAAGTATATGTACAATTAAGGATCTTTCGCTGTTTTTGCTGCAAACCGCTAGATACTGCTTGAGTGCAGCCTTAACTGTAGCACCTCAGCCAGAGGACGGCGTTTTAAAAAGTGAAATAACATTTGCTTTAAATGCCTTCTCTTCAGGCATTTAATCCTCGTAATATCCGACTCTCAGTGTGAAAGTATCAACCGAAAGCTGTGGCTTTTCTAATGAAAGGAAGCCTGAAGGGTACAGGAGATGCTGTTGTTCTGCAGCGCGGGGAGGGTGCCTGGTGATGGATCGCACCGGTGATGGGACGCCCAACTTCCAGCGAGCTGCTGGCTCCCGAAAGAAACCCCTGCTGCTGCAGCCCGGAGCTCAGCGTGAGCCCGTCATTTATCCTGCTTCTTGACAGAGCAAATTACCCGACTCCGAGCTCTGCGATGTGTTCCCAGTACCTCCTTCAGTTCTTGCGGGGCTAATTTGATGTCCCTTCCCTCTCCTCCACGCTGTAGCGCGGACTGAGAGCTACCTCAGGACTTCCTAACTTGAGACCCCCCCTGTTTTCTGTGGGTGTGCAGTGCGCTCCACTAGCCCTTGGTTGCCTAAACAGTAGTAGCTGAATAAATTACACATTCAAGCTCTATTTTCTAAAGGTTACTGAGCACACATTCTCCAGACTTACATAGGAAAACAGGAATTGCATCTTAAACTCCGCTTGATTGACAAACTGCCTTTGCCTCACTGAGCCTGTAAATAAGATTTAGATATTTTTGTCAGGTCGGTAATCCTTGGATTAGACTCACTCTTAATACCCACATTTCTAAAACTGGATGCACTTTTGAAGAACAAGTATATTTATATTTTGTATACAATTTCTCAAAGAAAGCAGCAGCAGCATCTATAAACGGTGTTGGCCAGGGCTCCACATCATGAGTGAGCATCTGTGGTCCCGACCCCAGCATCTAAGCGTGGGGATTAGCCTTTTGGGGCTGACACATCCGATCTCCCCGTGCCAAGGGATCACGCCTCCTGTTCCGATGCTGACAGGATGCACTTGTGCTGTCGAAGAGCTCCCATAAATCAGGAGCTTTCTCATGGCTCTTTCCAGCAGAGCGCCCAGCCCCTTTAACGCCTCCTGGGACAATCTCAAAAGCAAAGCAGCTCCTAAAACGTTTATTTTTCAACCTCTTCTGCTACAAACCAACAAAGCGACTCATTAGAGGCACTCCTGCTTCCCCCGTCTCGCTCCCTTCAACTAGTGAGGCCTAATTGGAGGCCCATAAATTCTCCTTCTTCTTCCGTGTATCTGCACTACCAAATTGGGCATATTGTCTCATGCAGTGTTTTATTGTCCCCCAGAACCCATTATTGACAGGACAATCTCACAAAGGTTAATGGCGTTACCAGGTTGTCTCTCAGACTGACATTCTTACTCATCACTCTAAATCCAGTCCTTTCACCGGTGGCTTTGGACCTCTCTGCTGAAGTTGATTGGGTGCTGCTTGCCACAGACTTCAAACCCAACTCTATAAATTGTAACTGCTTGTAGCTGATTCTCTCTGCTCTTAACTTTCATTTCACAACTGGGAAAAGTACGTGTGGGTTGATATGCCTGGCTTTTCAGCCACACTCTTTGACATTTGCAATCCAATTATCGGTCACCTTGGCCACTCATTTAGTACAACTGTCCTCCCATTGGTATGCCGTGTGTCAACACCTACTCCTATACTGCCCTAATGGGAAAATAAACAGTAAATTATGAGCCTATATAAATCCATTAAAGAGTTACTGTGACTCCATAAACTGTGGAAGTGAAACTGAAGTGTTTTATGCAGTTGCTGGTATCTCAAGTTAGAATTGCTGCTCTGTATTTTTAGAAGGTCCCAGCTAAATGAAGTCAGGCAAAATAAGTATCTGTTAAGGCTCTTGGTGCCCATACAGTAAGAAAATTAACCTTAAGGGCTGTGCATGATAAGATTTTGATACTACATTCTTGAATAAATGGTTGTCATCAGTAGAAAGCAGTAAATGTATAGTAATCATTTTTGATTCAATATTTCCTTTCCTCAGATGTAAAGTACACTTCCTAAGCTCTACTTATGTTTCACTGACCCTTTGCACAGCAGTGAATGCCATCCTGTGGCTGCAAAAACCAAATGCATGTTAAAGACCAGTTCTGCAGAAGAATCAAAGTGCTAAGAATATTTTAAAAGTTGCGATCTCTTAAAATTCCTCCCGCACTGCAGGAGTAGAATGTCATCTTCTTATTATTCAGACACTTAAAGATCCCTTTCCAGGACTCCAGGCACTGTGTAATTAATTAATTATAATAGTATTAATTGCTTAATTAATATTAATAACCTGAACATTTTTAATGCATTCTGAGTGTTACTCAGGGAAATTAACTTTTCGGGCTAGGATTTTTTTTTTGGCAACACATTTAGAATGTTAAAACTTTGGGACAGCTTTTCCTGTTGTATCGTTACCCCCAAATGACCCTGTTCCTACATGCACACCTCCTTATTTATGTCAGCAGTACGGTCTTGGCACATCCTGAAAATTATTCTTACACATCATTGTTCGCAGGATCACTGGCTATATGTGTAATGGATTGAACCAACAGGGAAAAAAATAATGTTAAAAAAAATTATTGCATATGAAATTGCTGTTTCTTTAAAGTAAACAGAAAATCCCTCATTTGCCTGGGTATTAAAGGAGGATTCTTCCCAGTTGGTTATAATGCATACAGTGTGGTGGCGCACATCTCTGCCATTTAGTCGAAGGTTTACAGCTTTCAGGTACTTTTTGTGCAACTGGAGCCCAGGGCTGGGCATGAGAAATAAAAACTACTGAAATGAAGTTGTTGAGCTCTAGGTGCAACCCTGTGCTCGCCAAAGTCGATGGGAAAATCCCCACCGATTTCCAAATCGGAGGATTTCACAGCTGCCGGGTCCTTCTCCACCAAGAAGGCGCCTGTGATTCTTTGGCTGCTCAGACACCGTGAGCTGGGTTCAGCAGGGGAACGCTTGTCTTTAGGCTTTGCTCTGCGTCTCCAGCCGTGCAGCACGTGTGTACCCCACCGACCGTGGGGTGGCTGGGGATGCTGAGGCTGTTCAGGTGCTTGTGGACATTTGTAGTTCAACAGCCTACATGAAAAACAGGGCTACAGTGAACTGGTCCCTAAACACACGCTTAGCTGTGTCAGTCTTGTTTAGCGGAGAAAAAGCAAGGTTTTTACTATGTCTGATGAAACCTAGAGTCCTAATGCACCCAGCAGGGAAGGGGCTGGTGGCTCTCATCCTTTATCACCAGAACAATCATCCAAATTGCAGTTTCACATATTTTGTACTAGACATAAGACCCAAGCCCATATTCCAGGCTGAGTTTTCCAAGCTGGAAACTGAATTTGGAAAAAGTAAAGAAGTACTCCAAGAATATGAGGTTTTCTTCAAAATCAGAATCTGCGTTTTTTTCCCTGTCAATAATACCGTGCTGATCCTCAACCCGCTTGTAAAATTGACCCCGTGTCAGTGTAAACCGGATGGTGAATAATTTCAGGACACTTTGAATCAAAGATGGGTAGAAATTGAGATAATAAGGCTTGTCTGTGCTGCCTATTAGATTAAACTGTGATTAAATACAGCCCAATTAATGCTTATTATATGTCTAAAATTAATTTGTCACAGAAAGTTGTGAAGTAGGCACAAAGGAATCAAGCAGAATTTTTTATTGCTAAAATCAAAGCAATTATTGATGTGATTTACTTTAACCTGGTCTGACAGAAACAGAATGATATTGTCATTAAGAAAACCTGCCTTGGGAAGAGCCCCAACAGCCATGCTCCTTATTCATGCTTATCTGTCTCCTTTACCTTATTTTTCTTATTTTTCATACTGATTTTCTCAGCATTTTTGTACTACTTTGTATAATATTTTAGGATGTAGTCCTCATCTGACTCCAAAAATTACTTTAATCAAACATGAGTAACTGCTATCATATTGTCCTCTAAGTCGATTAAAATTTTGCTTTGCACCTCATTGCTAACCATAGAAACTTCCAACAAATAACCTGAATATCACACACACCAAAAAATCACATCTTCATTTTTTCCATTTAGATTAATGAAAATGGTCATAGCAATCTCCCTGAGAGAATGTTCACTAAAGACAGATCAATTTCTGAGGCTGAAAATGTACATTTTTGCTTTTGCAAATTTAGAATATCTCTACAAGATCAAAAAATGGGAACAACTTGTACCCCTTAAAGGTCTGATTTTATATACTTTTTACCTGGCTAAGAAATCAATTTTTTATTAATCAGGTTTTTAACTGGTAAGCTTTATTTTGAACATAAAACTCTAGAAGCTTCATTTCTTACCCTGAAAAAACTAAATTGCATTTAAATGTCAGAGGCTACTCGTCAGGCTATCAGCTATAAAACTGTCTTTGAAACGTTTTACATGTATGTGTGGATGGAGAGCATTCATTATTTCTTGCATATTGCGGAAAAAATAGTGTAAGATGGAAATTGGGTATTTTCAGCATTTACTAATGCGACACAAAGTCTTTTACCTTGAGATCACTGGTTCTTGCTTTGCCTACTTGGGTATTGATAAAAGGTTTGTTGGTGGGTGATGAATTCCACAGTATGATGAATTCCACCACTCAGGACCCCCAAGTAGGGGAGAAATTGAAAGGGAAGGGAGGAACTTGTGGGCTGAGATAAGATTGGTTTAATAAAATAACAAAATAATGCAATAATAATAATATAATTGAAAATAAAATATAAAATAAGTGATGCTCGACACAGTTCCTCACAAAGTCTGCGCTGAGCAGCCAGTCCCAGGAAGAGAGAGCACCCGGGTCTCGAACAGCTGATCCGGGGAGAGGGAGCGAAAAAAGCCAAAAAGGCAGCAAGGCCCAGAGGCCAACTGCAAAACAACAACAGGTCGAACTAAAGGAACTCCTGAATGGAACTCAGCTGAAACGGAGCAGAACCAGAACGGGTCCCTTTAGCCAGAAATCCAGACTCCTGTTAAATATGAAGCGTGATGCTAATGGGGTGGAATATTGTCATCGATCAGCCGGGATGTCAGCCAAAGTCGGTCCCATCTATGCTCCCCTTTCTAGCTGCTTCAAACCTTCAGATAGAAAGCCCAGAAAGACCTTGGTCTTCCAGGAAACAGCTAAGATACCAGTAAGTTCTTACATTCTCTTCATTCCAACTCAAAACCACAAGAAAGTTACTTGAAGAAAAACATTAATTCTGTCCCG
>VWYH01004650.1:687564-735421 GCA_013399365.1 Pampusana beccarii
AAAAAAAAAAAAAAATCCAAACAATGACTGTGCTTGCTATGAAAAAGAAGAGTTTCTAGCTGCATGAAGAAAATTAACTCAATTTCAGTTAAACCAGCAGTCACCAAAATTGTAGCTACACGATGTGTTTTCCTTCAGTAGCCAAAACGTCTTAAGAAGTGTCCCCCACCCTGACCAGGGGACCTGGCGTTCCTCTCCTCGTTTTCCTCTCTCACCGCCATCACTCGTTAACCATCTGCCTTTTGGGGGATTTTGTTTTCTTGAGGCGGTTTGTTTTAAACCCTGATTATTTCGGTAGCCCTGTTCGTAGCACAGATGCACAGACAGTTTATTGACGGGTGAAGGTGGCTGCAAACTGTTGGCAGGGGAAGAACAAATGGCTGGAGGAGGAGCTGGAGATGGGGCTGAATGCATCTTAATCTGCCTTTCTGCCACAGACAAGGTGGTGTCATCCTCCATTAGCACAAGCAAGTGCTGCTTGCTGGAGCAATTAAAAAAAAAAAAAGTGTAAAAAAAAGTGTTATCTTTCTTTTGAAAATGCTTGGTTCTGCTTCATATAGCAGTGTAGAATTTGGAATCAGTCCACCTATAAAGTAAATAACTTTAGGGAATTACAGTACTTATCTTTCATCTCATTGGTGACCAAATAAATGAATTACTTCCTAAATAATAACAATATTGTTTCGAGACTGAGCATCACAGAGTCTCACCTAAGGGTGTTTCATCCAACATCGGAAGGCACTGGCTGGCAGCATGACGAAAATTGTTTAGAAGTAAGTTTTCGTATTATAGTTTAGGAGATAAGACAATAATTCATTTGGAGACTGAAAGTTTTAGATGAGGTCATTACGGTGTTGTAACAGAAACAGAGCAAGCTCCTTCGTACTGCATCTTTTCTTAGAGTACGTGTGTCCCGCGTTAGCGGAGGCAGTGCCGCTGACTTACTGCCAAACAGACAGAGGGCTATGGCCACACGCAGGAAATCACCGCACCGAACTGGAGAGTTTCTGCTGAAAGACTTGCTGTACCTTGATTTCCCATCAGTTTGAGTATCTGGGGACCTATACTACAAACTGATACAGCTGCACACCCAAGCAGTGATGCAAAGTATATACGGTTTTGCTGCTTGATTAATTAACTCCACGGTGACTAGTACTGTAGCTTGATTAAATTTTGGCAATGTATCAGCATGCATTTTTGAGCACGGCATTTCTGTTGGTAGTTAAAACATAAATTATTGATATTAGGAAAAGCTCTTGGAAGCATGGAAGCATTGTGTCTTTATCAATAGCCAGAATGTTTTTCTCACGTTATTACACTTATTGACTGGTCTAGTGTGAAAAAGGAAAGAGTAGGGACATGTAACTAGCATCTTCATAATTTTGAGGAAACTTCGAAGGAGGTGTTTGGCTCCTGTTTACAGTGAAGATAAGAATCAAGTGACTTTTCTGGACAGAAAATGAAGGAAAATTGAATATTTGAGAAAAAAAAAGTGCAGTGAACTTAGAAGTTGATGCACGCCACTTTCGAAGCACAAAAACTGAGAGCTACTGTATGTCCTGAGTGCTGAGATATGGTTTTTGAAGAAGGGTGTTATCTGTAGAAGTAGATCTGGTAGAGGGGAACTTACCAATATTTGATCACAGGTGTTTCTTATCACAAGAAAAGCAAAATCCACAAATGGCCGAAGTAGATATTCAGGTGTGAATGGAATTACAATTGACATAGAGATTAGTACTAACATTAAACTGCATAAATATCTTAATTTGCAAGATTTATGTTATTTAAAGCTGCTTGAAGTGAAATATTCTCAGATTAGTCTACTCACACAAAATTCTCTGGTTATAGTCTTCACTACAGCAGGAGCTAAACACCTTCTTCAAAGTTTATTGTGAAGATCAATACACAACTTTTATCTTCTTTCTCTTTTAGAGTCTATGAAGGTAATTATACTTCTGTTTAGTAATATCTTGTTCCTAAAGATGTTCCATATGCCTACAAGAATTATTTTTAAGCAATTGCAAATAGGTCTTTATCTTGTTCGTGAGATGTCAGTCGGAAGGTGGGTAAATATCCTTGGGTCCAGATATTATCAGAGCACTGTTTGGAGTGTATTCTTCTGCTTTAAAATTTTTCTTCATTACATGCTGGGGTAGTGAGATTCATTATTGCAGCCTCATGAACAAAGAAATGGAGTTCTTGATGTGCTCAAAAGACCTCTACGGTTGTTACTTGGAGTCTGAGGTTGATGTTGCTACTACGACCATCTCAAATTTTCCAATCTTCGAGTTACAAACTTTGCAAACTGCTCAACATGGAATATGATACATGCAGTTTCAAGCACCACTTCTAATGGTGGTATCATCTAGAAGGTCAGGAAAAGTCCTAGCTGAGCAATGATTTTTCTTACCAGATGGTTTCTGCTGAATCATAAGTGGTTACACGCTACTGTTAGGCAGTAGAGCTGAAGATTTTCCGTATTTAACTCCACAACTGGAAGTAGGATGCATATTTGGACTTCTGGAAAGTGATCAGCTTAGAGTCACTTCTAGGCAAAGTGTTATCTACAGTTTGTCAAAAAACAAAATTGTATGAGCTTAACATTCCTCAGGACTGTAGTTTTCTTTTTACTTAGTGAAGAGGGAGATACTTCCTGAGGTTGCCTTAACATAGGACAGACTGTTCTGTATTGCTGGGAATTTAATGGAGTAATGCATGGTTCTGCACTTATCTTGGCATGTGCTGGTTGAAGAACACTGTAAATACAGCCTCATGCACAAAGGTTGCCAGGATCTCCAAACTGCAATGACCTTTAAAAGCTGTGTCCATAGGAAAGAGTCACTGTCAAGAGCTGTGCAGATCCTTCCTTGCGTTGCTACTAAAGCTAAAATACAAGCCTGTTAAAACTTGTAAAAGCTCATAGAAAAAAGCAAATGCAGTAGTAATAGTAGTCATCATCGTTGTCATCGTCATCATCGTAGTATTTTGGGACCTTTAGGTCACGCATTCTGATATTTCATTTGCTAGGTCATTTGGTTACTATCTGCTGATCTCAGTACTGTGATTCTGACAAAAGTTAAGATTTGAAGCCTCTAAGACTTTCTTCAGTGTGCTCTTCAAATATTTAAGTTTACAGATACTGCAGGGAGCATTTAACCCCAAATGAAAAAACCTGCCTTCCTTCCTGTCTTTTGGCAATACAGCGTTGAAATTACCTGATGTCATCGTTAATTCCCAAATGGTGTAACAGACCGTTATGCATCATTTTCTAGCTTGAATGTGGCTGGAAGCCATTGACTTCTCTAATCAGCCATCTAAAGTGTTTGTGTCAGTAATAACTTGTATTCAAAAAGTACTCTAAATTATTTATTTCTCATAGCTGGCCAGAGTGAATGTGGGGGTTTTTTTGTTTGTTTGGGGTTTTTTTTTGTTGTTTTGTTTTGTTTTTGATTGAAAACAATAGTTCCCAGATTAGCACATTGTAAAGGATATAAGGAAAGAAAGGTCGTATTGGTATGATTGGCATTCTTTCCTTCAAGAAGTGTTTAAGTAATTTACCTTTCGGGACAGCACTACATTCTGTAAGGATAAGTGAAATAAGCAGCTGCCCACTTCTTTTCCGCAGTTGCCAAATAAAGGATTAGAAAGCTATGGCTAACTCAATATTTCTGTTGAACTAAAAAACCCCCAAAACTTATGTACCTTTTTTTTCTCTCCTATTTATGTCTTTGAGCTACGCTGCCTCTATTTGTAGCAATAATCNTTGGGGTTTTTTTTTGTTGTTTTGTTTTGTTTTTGATTGAAAACAATAGTTCCCAGATTAGCACATTGTAAAGGATATAAGGAAAGAAAGGTCGTATTGGTATGATTGGCATTCTTTCCTTCAAGAAGTGTTTAAGTAATTTACCTTTCGGGACAGCACTACATTCTGTAAGGATAAGTGAAATAAGCAGCTGCCCACTTCTTTTCCGCAGTTGCCAAATAAAGGATTAGAAAGCTATGGCTAACTCAATATTTCTGTTGAACTAAAAAACCCCCAAAACTTATGTACCTTTTTTTTCTCTCCTATTTATGTCTTTGAGCTACGCTGCCTCTATTTGTAGCAATAATCCAACATGTAGCTCAGTAATATCATGCATTTTAAAAAGAAATATTTTCTTGTAAGAATTTAGCCGCGAATTTAGTCTCTCTCTGAAGTAGGCAGAGATATAGTAATTCAGTGTATTTGACTTTAAAGTTTCGTTCATCTCTCAATGAGCTCTCCTTTATAATCTTTTATTTCTCTTACTTGGGCTGAATTCCAGAGTGTCTTACAATAGGTATTGCAGCTCGTTTGTGCATTGGCAGAAGAAACAAACCCATTAGTCACTAACAGCAGGGATATGCCTCAGCTCTCAGGCTCCCTTTGATCATTTTTCTGTCTCCAGTAACTGAACCAGATTCTCTTTTTCTAAAGTTTTCTGAAGCAAAATTGGCATTTCTGGTTGGGGGAAGGGAGAGACTTTAACCTGAAAACCTCGTTATGCACACTCCTCAGATGAGATGCAGGCATCTCAGCTCGTGCTTTTTGCATTAAGCAGTTATCACACGAACAAAAATAAACAAGCAAATATGACATCTTCAGCATTTTGCAATGCTAATGACGGTAATGTGGCAATTCCTCTTAACTTAAAAATTGGGTAGGCTGAGTATTTCCTTCTGCCAAGGAATGATGTGGGAAGAACATTCTTGTTCTCTTGAGGCTTGATAACTCAGATTAACCTGATGATTGTCTTGCTATATTTGTTGAAGTAAGATCCCTGCTAGCTACTCTCGCCAGCTGAGTTAATGATTGTCTTGGAAGTCGCGAGCTTTTGTTAATGAGACTCAATATTGTACTTTTAATTCAGGAGGGTGGTCCTCACAGTTGCAATCGTATTCTGAAAACGTTCAAGAGCTAAACCTTCTTCAGTTAAGTGTCACAGTCCAATTCATAGGAGGAGTGACCGTCTCAAGGCAAAACTATTTTTGTCACAAGCATCAGGGTCTTCTAAACTGATGCTGTGTTTTAGCCAAAGCTTTCACAGTAGATGTCTCCTCCATGCCTTCTCAATGGTCATAAAAAGAAGAAATTTTCATATCTAACATTCCAGCTGTTGTATGTTAACAGTTAGTGTTGACCTTGGTTTTCACTGGGAAGGTCTACTCTTATGGGACTTTCTTTGTAATTGATCCGTGAACCTAAACATAAACATGAATATGAAAGAGTATCTCTCAGTCCTGTAGGAAAGGTGGTGTTAATGTCTGTAGACCAAACCTACTGAAGTAAATCCTGCAGAAGAAATGGAAATTGCCTTGGATTGTGAAAGTTCTGTTATTATACTGGATGTCATATACTGCAGAAGGAGATATTTTTGTGTGTTTTTCTCCAAAAATACATATCTGGTCAAAGTAGAGGGAATTCGAAGAGGTCTTTTTCTGTCTGTGAGTGGCAGCCGTGGTACTCAAGATTTCACCATGAAAGTGGCTGTATAAAGTTTGTATTATTGCTGTCCGCTGCCATGAGACCCCATTAAACATGCCATCACATTCCTCTTAAGATATTCGACCGCTGGTGAATAGACCAACCCTTTGTATGGTTGGTCAGAGAACTGAAATTCAGCAGTTCCCATGGCCATGTCCCAGCTTTGGGAGGTTGTATCCTCTGTTTAGGCTGTGTTGGCACAGCGTGAGCAGCAATATCTAACCAAAAGGGCAGAGGAGACAGCAGCTGGCTGGCCCACCTCAGGTTGCGCATGGGCGAGAAGCAGCATCTCTGCACACATTGACGTCTCGATACCAAACTCAGCACAGGGACTGGAGGTGTTCAGCATTTACCAAGGCACATGCTGACCAAGCATCCGTTCCTTATCTCCTCTGAGAAAGCTTTAACTCTGGTCCTCACTATTTCCCCATCTTGATCACTGTGAGATTCACCTCTTGTTGGGTTTCTGATGCCACATCTTGACAAGCCTATATTGAGAGTGTCTTCTTTGTCACTCATCTATATCACCTTTCTTCTCTGTTTGTTTGTTTGCCATGACATCTGCAGGTTTCTAAACAAAAGGACCTCACTGGTCCTGAATGACATCTTCTCTCCTGGCAAGCTCTCCTGTGCCTTGCACATCTGCCTTTCGCATTTCCAGAGATACCAGCTGTGAATTAGCATTCGTATCTTTATCCTAAAAATATCCCAACCTCCCTCCCTGGTTACTTTTCACTGTAATTTCCAGCTGTTTAAGGATTTTCCTGAGAACTATGGTAATGTTTGAATCAAAATTGCCTTGGTTAGAGGGGCCCCTGAGGGCTGGTGTGATAGAGTATCCTGATGGAAACAGAGCAGTGTGCTGAACCACCTCTCCGGTCCTCCCCTTTTTTGTCTGGGAACAATTTTGAACTGGCAGCAATTTGTTATTTTGTTTTAATGTGTTGTCCTGTGTTTTGCTTTGCTTTGGTTTGTTTCTTTGTTTTGTTTTTCTTTTTTTTCTGTAGGGGCAGAGAGAAAATTTCTGCAGCTCTTTTGCTGTGTTTGTAGCTGGAACCTGTAAAGCCCAGGCTGGGGTCAGGCTGATGGAGCAGAAAAGAGGATCAGCCAGGGCGCGGATTTACAGTTAGGGAAATAATCAAATTGCCGGTGTGAGGGTGGCTTAATTAATTAATTTGCATGCCTGCAAAGAGAGGGCTTCAACTCACACTGCAGCTCACATGTCTGGCACTCAGAGCTTTTCGCGTGGAGCTGGAGCCTGTCGTGCTTATAGATTTTGAGTGTCACCCAGAGAAAAAGGCTTAGCTGGTACCTAACGTTTTCCTCTCCAGGGACATAGAGTTTTAGACAGAGTAGAACTGACTAACTGCAGGCCTTCTACGTTAATTTCTGTTAATTAGCTGACATCACGTGTTAAAGCCATTACTATTTTTAATTAGCTGTCGGCAGATCTTTTCAGTGCAACGTCTATGTTATTGAAGGGATTTCCCACAATGTTTGGCTTACAAAAACAGACAAATACATGCACGTATTTACTGCCGCAACACCACGTTAGTCAGGATTTCAGCAGTAGCCTAACAAACTGTGAGACTGTGTGTTGGTAAGACAGGACAACTTCTCTTATTGAGCAGTCTCTTGACTTAAGTAAGTTTCTCATCACAGTTGCTTGACTGTTTATACCACTGTGGTTTTCAGAGATATTTTAATAGTTTTTATTTGACAACTTTTTTTCATTCCTCCTTTTTTTTGTAGGTCACTGCTAGAAGCTTGAGAAAAATATACTTTTTCTAAAAAGTTGAGTCATGTTGTATTCAGAAAACAAGTGTTTCCTGACTCTTACTAGTATTTTCAACGCATTAAGATCATTACCACACAACATAAAAGGCATTTTGTTGGTATTTTAGACCAGCATTTAAATGTGTCTCCATTTGTTTCTGTGCGCTACAGCCTGTACTGTCTGGCATCACTGATTATTTTATCTGTAGAGTCAGCAGAAATCCTGAAAAAAGGATTTTCTTTGTTAACCTGAGCTCTTGCCTAGAGCCTGGCCAGTTGCACCGGAGCAGAACAGGAATAGAGGGGATTAGCTTTTAAGTGGGGCAAAAGTTATTTATTGCTGAAAGTCTGTAATAGGAGAATTGGCAGAAGCTCTGAAGTTCTCCCGGAGCGGTGCAGTGGAGAGGCTGAGGTCCTCAGTGGTGTTACCCTCGCTGGGTGCCAAGGCAGATTTGCAGCCGCGTGTGCAGCCTTTTGGCGTTATAAATGCTGTTTTGGAGGGTGTAGCGTTTGGGAACGGGATGGCTGAGTACAGTGGTAACGAGCTGCGGGTCCGCTCCCCGCGCCCCGTCACTGGTGGTGGACAGATGGTGCGTTGGTGGCTCTGCAGGGTGGGCACGGGCCCCGTCCCGCTCTCAGCAGCCGTCCCCATCACGAGGCGGCGATCCCAACAAGTGCTAATTGCCACCCCTGGTGACAGCCTTGGGAGAGAGAGGCCTGAGGCTGATATGTGTTATGGGCTGATTTGAAGGGTTTTTCATCGCCACTGTATGTTGCCATACCGTTTATTCTTCCGTGAATAAGAGGTTTCAGTCCCTGAGGTTGTCAGTCTTCTCTCTTCTACTGTATCAGTTTTTTAAAGTGTGGTTAAATACAGGAAATGGAAAAGGTCTTTTACTTTTCTCATAGAAAACAAAGTATTTCTGCTGGTCGCAGTACTAAATCAGGGTTACCCGAGTTTAGACTTCTGTCACAAGGAGGGGACAGTGGCAAGGGACGTTGTTCCCAGAAAATGTTGCTTTGCCTAAGGATTGGACATCGGGACTGTATGATTTGTAAGGGGAAGGAAAAATGCAAAGGGGGAAAAAATGTAAGGGGAAGGAAAAATAGATATTGAAGGAAAAATAAAGCATCAAGGAGTTAACCAGCAAAGCAACGGATGTGCAGTGATCACGCAGTACAAGCAGGGAAGGGTATGTAAAATCTTGGCTCACCATCATCAGAAATCGGTACTGTGGCAATTGGCATGGTAGCATATGTAGCTGAAAGTGAAATTTCGACTTCTTTCATGCAAACAGAAATAACTTTCTGCCTTATTTCTTTCTCTTTGTAAATGCAATCGAAATATTGAGGGAGAAGTTTGAAACATATTGATTGCATTTTGAAGGCATATTATTAAATCTCTTGAGTGCTTGTTGATCTTGGATTGTTTCGTTTTCACAGTGTTTCAGACTGAAAATTATTAGTAATTCTGTTTAAGCTGCAACTAAATTACTAATTAACTTTTATCTCAAAGATTTTATTCCTTACGTGCTTCTGCCAGCACAGTGTGCTCTTTACAAAATGCAACAGAAATTTTTTGTTACCTGTCTCTCTGTTCTCCTTACAATCTCATAAAGCAGTTTTGGAATTAATGAGCTGTCAAATCTCAAGTAATGAATGAAAAGAACTGACAGAAATTCTTTTGTTGTTTAAGAAATTCAAAATAATTAAGAGGAAAAAAAGTGACAGAGGTTCCTTCAGGATTTCAGAAGAAATGCATCTTTCAAATTCATTGAGTGACTGGAGAAACTTTAAAATATGTTTGAAAAAAAGCAGGGATCCTGCTTAATGGGTTAATTCCAGTTCTATCGTCTGAGATAAACTTCCAGAATTTGAGATAAAAGGATGTTATGTTTTGAAAAATTAATTCCTTGTCTGCAGGTTTCCTGTTCCAGGTTCATCTCAAAAGTAAAAATATCTTTATGATTTCTTTATTTACAGTCGCGGGCATATTTGAGTTAAATACTGAGCACATTTATGGTGAGCATGTCTTGTGTATAGAGAAGACTATGTAAACTGCAGGGTAGGTTTGGGGAGGCAGAGATGTTTACTTATGTTTTATATTTTTTTTTCCAATTTATGAAATCCCAGTACCCGTTCAGAATAATGCCTGTACTGCTGTTGTTTTTCAGGTAACTGTCTCCGATGGGGGCACATCTCCCAAGCAGTCCTCCGTTTGGGTGGTGGTCCAGGTTCTGGATGAGAATGATAACAAACCTCAGTTTCCAGAGAAAGTCTATCAGATCAAGCTGCCAGAGAGGGACCGTAAGAAAAGAGGGGAGCCCATCTACAGAGCTTTTGCTTTTGACAAAGACGAAGGCCCTAATGCAGAAATCTCGTATAGCATTGTGGACGGAAACGATGATGGGAAATTTTTTATTGATCCCAAAACAGGGATGGTTTCCTCCAGAAAGCAGTTCACTGCGGGGAGTTATGACATCTTAACAGTAAGTGCTGTTCCACCAACATATGAACCCATGATTTTACTGACTTTGTTTTAGAAAGAAGCCTGCTTGTATAAAGAGTGATATATGGCTGTGTTTAATGTATGACCTATATGTAAGATCTGTTTTAAGAAATCTAGTATTCACGTACAACTACTGCCAAAATAATTAGTCTGAGCGAGTATTTATGCTGTTGCATGTAGTGAGCTATTCTCAGACTGTTCAGTCAACTTGCAGATTTTTGGTGCAAATCGTTCCCTTGAATACACAGAAATGAAGACCAAGGGCTTGTCTGCTCACAAAGTTGTATCACGTTGACCTGGGCTGATACCACTATGAATGGTTATTCAGTTTTTGTGTGGACACAGCTGCTTGCCCTCATGGACAGGTCCTTATGTTGTCCAAGTTCGGTGGCTTCAGAGAGGTGGAGTCTTGTGTACAGTGTGTGGTAGTAACCTTGTCATCTCTTTAAAGAGTATAAATATGGCCGAAATTTCAGTTAGAAGAAATCTCAAAAAATACTTCAAAAATAAAAAGTCGAAATACTTATGACTGAACTCAAACCATATAGAATCACAGAATTGTTTAGATTGGAAAATACCTTTAAGGTCACCTAGTCCAACTGTTAACTTAAAAGAAAGAATACAAGATAGTGGTGTTGATGTAAAGCAATATAAGATTCGAATGTGCACTCTTCATCTACAGCAATGAGCCAACAATTTGTAGTTTGGAGTTGAAAAAATTGTCAGTTTTCCACAGTCTGGCCTGTTGTAAAGGAAGCGATGTCACTTACAGTAACGGGTCTGTGTTGGGATACCTTCATAGGGTTGGAAACTTTGACAGGAAAATGGATAAATATCAAAATATTGAGAAATACCTATCAGTCAGGCTAGGTATAATTAGAGTAGACCACCATTTGGGTCGGTGAGTGCCTTTCCCTGTGCAGAGCTAGAACTCACATCGGGGATCTGGCCCTTATTATAATGGAACAGCTGAAGATTTTCCACCTTGAAACTGCTCATCACACCCTCAGCATCTTTTCACTGAGGGCCTGCCCACCTTGAACATATCAAGGTGGCGAGTGTTAGCACCAAACCCACTTAACACATTTCCAGAGAAAAATACAGGATATGGTATTTCAGGAAGATTTTTCCCATTTTTAACAAGCATAGTAACAGCACATTTGCACCAGTGGTCCTCTATAGCCAGAAACACTCCCTTTAGTTTTAGAAGAAAAACCCTTTGATGTACATCGATGTTATACATCAAAGCACCTGTTTTGTAACCTGCATTCTCCCTTTGCTTAACTTCAGTGTTTGTTGCTGCTCATTTGTGTTTGCTATGCTAAAACCATAAAGCATTCCAGGCAAATATCAAGTCTATCCATCCCACTACAGAACATTATAATAAAAAGAATTAGCACCGAGTTGGGCAATCTTAATGAACATGACAGAGAGGAGAAAGCAAGGAAAATAAATATGAGTAAAATTTAAATTATATTTGTTTAGGAGAATGGGGGAAATGATCTGAAACTTATTTAACTCAGCTAAAGATCCTGAAGAAGGGAATATAAGGAATACCAATCTCAGCTGCAGTACAGATGCCATTTAAAAGCAATCAAACATGGTCTGGGTGAGCATGTTTCGCAAGCGCGTGATGTCCCATGGGGTCGTTATAAAGCTCTGAGCTTTGCCGCAGGAGGGAACTGGAAGGAAGACGAAATAGGAGAGGGAAGCTGGTTCTGGAGAGGAGGATCTGTGTGGGGGGCGCTTGAATTGCATCTCCAGGAGGACTCCCATCAGCATTTCCCAAACAAAACATTTCGGTTTGAAATCAGTCTTTTCAGTAAAAGTCAAAGTGTAATGGGAAAAAAAAAAACAAAACAACACAACAAACAAAAAACAGAGTTGAGAAATAAATGTTTATCTCCCTCTCTTTTGATGGGATTTTACACAGAGGATTAAAAAGGCCATTTTCCAAGCAGTCATGGGATAGAATTAGCTCTGAACTGCCAGGCTGGGATGCTCACTCTGCGTCCTTTTTTCTTTGTACCTGCCAGATAAAAGCAGTGGACAATGGCCGGCCCCAAAAATCTTCGACCGCGCGCCTCCATATTGAGTGGATAAAAAAGCCGGCACCCTCGCCCATGCCTCTGACTTTTGATGAGCCCTTTTACAACTTCACCGTCATGGAAAGCGATAAAGTGACGGAAATCGTTGGGGTGGTCTCTGTGGAGCCATCTAACATTCCTCTCTGGTTTGATATTGTTGGTAAGTTGGGAGCCAGTGCTGTGATGAGGAGGCTTCAGAAGCAAAGCGTATGGATGTGCGGTTTTTGAGAGCGAGAAAACTAACCGTGAACTGCCCCCCCCGAAACTGAACCCACTTTCGTAATGCTGAAATGAAAATGCTGTTTTAATATAGCGATAACAACAATAATAATAATATTCCTGTTTTTGTTATGACTCCTTAGCTAAGCTGAAAAAAAGCGCTGTATGGCTGAATTGTTTTTTTTCACACTATGTTATTTACTGCAATCTTAATGTTGTCTGTCATTTAAATTCTATTGTCATACTTTGCTAATCTCATTTCTAAATGTATTTATGGTACTTAGACTTGCTGTCCCTCATTTCTCTCTTTCTTCACCTTTTTTTCTGCATTCTGTTCTTTTTTTTTCTGCTTCCGACTGCCCTGCTTCAAGGTGGCAAGCATGCTCGAGAGATGTTCTATATTCTACAGACAGCTTGTGGGCAGAACTGTTCAACAGAAGGTACCCTTAGTGCAAACACATTTGCTAAAATACAACTATCCAGGCTGCCTTTTATTTTTGCAAGTTCTTTGAGACAATTTGTATTACATCTTTCATAAGTGCCTGTGACAGGATGCGATGCGACACATGGATGTGCTGCGTTTCTTTCTATGACAGCTTTTACTGTATTTGTGTCCAATTATTATCATTTTATTCACGGATTTTCCGCAGTTTATCACAAATAATTAATTCAAACTTTTCACAGTCCAGTGCCATCCATTTAACTGTGAAACAGAATGGGATGCATCAACATATGGGTTGCAAATGGAGCCACCAAAAGTTTGTCTTGAATGCAAGCTGAAAAAGAGAAATGTGTTTGGATGTGAGATTTCAACCACAAAATTGCCTTACATAGAATTGGTTATAAAAATAAGGAAGGAAAGATATCCTTAGCAAAGAGGAGGAGAAGCCATAGAATAATTGTCTTAAAATCGCAGGAAAATACAACGAAGGATGTAGCTGCCAAAAGACAAGGAGGAGAGAATCTCACTTGGTTGCAGTGGAGAAACAGGAATCGTTGCTCCTAAACATCTCTTTCCTGGTTCTGCTGCTGGATCAGTTATGTTATTTAATATAACTCATTTAACATCTCCAAAATGAGGCTTTCCCCAGCAGCACAACGATCCTGGAAAGCTATTGTGCTACTTAATATTTGCAGATGCTTGTACGTAATATTTGTGTACCTTTGGTTGTAAAACTGTGTCTGCACAAAGCGGTGTTATTTAAATGAAGGGTTATAAAGCAGATACTGTATGAAAGATTAGAGAAACAAAAAGCATTTGCCACAGACTTAGTGGAAAGGATGCATCAGCAGTCTCTATTTACAGGGATTGAGCCTGGCTCTTGTTTTAGCTTAGATATTTGCAGAGGGGTTTAGCCAACAGGAAGGACAACGACCACAAGAGAAAGGGTCTGTCAGAGTCGTTTTCGTCCATCTTTTATTGCCAGTTTTCACAGATGAAAGACAGAAGCAGCAACATTTCCTCTTTGAATTTGTAGAACAGTTTCTGAAGTGCCAACCGCATTGAAATTAAACCCAAAGCTATTATCATGTTCCAGGGTTCCTGCTAGCCCCTGGGGAAGGACAGCGTATGTTTCCTACGGTTTTCTTCCCATTCCCTTGGTTGTTTCAGTATGCTACATGCAATTTATTAGCTAATGTTTACATTCCCTTTCTCTTCCTCACTGCCCCAACTTTCCTCCTGGGAGAAATCCATCTTTATTAATGTTATTGACACTTTTTCCCATCTGAACCTTTTGCTGGACTCTTCTGCCTTTTGCAGCCGTTTGGTCCTTTCCTTGCTGAATTCACCCACTCTCATTTAAATGCTGCCTGTGTTAAGCACTGAGAGAAGCCCCCGCTCTTCCTCTGCGTTCTTTTACTTTAGTAGAGTCACTTACAATATAGCAACACCTTATAATAATATTTCTTTTTTTGCCTACCAAACAGAGATGATGGGGAGAGCATTATGAAATTTAAGCCTTTAATTTGTCCTTTAATGTGACTTTTATGGCTAAAGTAGTTCAAAAAGTTTAGAAGATAGTTTTCGCTATTTAAACAGCCCTAATGGTTTCCCTATAGGCTGTAGCTCTTGATGCTGCGAGATGCTGCATCACTGCAGAGGATCATGGAGACAGAGCTTCCCTAGACTTAATGAGAAATCTGTGACCTGAGAATGCAGTTCCGTGCTGTTACCGTATGAACGTTATCATGAAATATTACTGCTGTTAAAAATAATAGCACTGGCAACAGCACCCGTTTCTGCAATAGGAATAACCAACAATCCCGGGCATGCAGAGGACCTTGTTGTTCCAAACGCTCTGCATACAAGGTACAAAGACAAAACCTACCTGAAGAGGTTTATAGGCAGAACACTGCATATTTAGATTACCTTTTCTGCCTTTAGTGTCTGTATCAAAACCACTTTTTTTTTTCTTGTTCTTCAGTATCATCATGTGGAAATAAAGATGTTGATATTTTCCTTTTGGAGGAACACTGAGGCCTAGCACTGAAAAGCACAATGAAAGACAGGCAGTATTAGCAGAAGTTAGTTGTCATGTATGGAAAGCTGTATTGGGTTGCTAATGCAAGAGATGGTTTCTTTGCCACTATAAACCTAGACCTGATCTGGCTCCATCTGTTACTTTGTGATTTTGGACCTCCATGCACAGTTCGCAGTAATGCCAACAAAAGCCCTGAAGGCTTATGTAGAGGCATAGTTTAATATAGAGTTTGCAGCCTGACCTTTATGTTTATGACCTTTTCAAACTAAATGGGCATTGGAATTCCAGGGGACCTCTTTTTTAATGCATAACGTGCACTTTCTCCCAGCTAAAAGAAAAAAGAGGGAGGCCGGATGAAGTTTGTCTGTGTAGTATTCTGTCTGCCTAACTTTAGCATCTAATTTGCACCTAAATTATTTACACTTTAAATAACTGTTGAAGTTCTTGAGTTAATTAGCTCCAAGAGAGGAAGATGCCTTGCAGGCAGGGAGATCGTCTTCCCCCCATGGACTAGAGAGGAACAGGATGCTTGCCTTGGTTTTTGTTTGTTTGTTTAATTGGGGATGGTTGAGATGTCATACTTGATTTCTGTTTTCAGACTGCATTCAACGCCATTCTCAGTTCCTGCAGATCCCACAATGTGAAAGACACGAAAGTAGGTTGTTTTAGTTGTGTTAAATTTATTCCGTCATTTATGAGAAAATAATTTTCAATGGTGATGCCAAAATAAGTCGGAGGTATTTATTTCTCCCCAGTAAATGGAGCCCTTTCTGTCTCTTCCTTTGAATAGTGGTGGGAATGGTGTGATGACTACTTTGACACTGGAGCTAAGCTGCATGGTGCTGGTTTTTTGCTTAAGTAGCATGTTGCACAACATCTCTCTGATTCTCTAAACAGGCCTCCCTCTATCTTTCTTTCTTCCCCCAGCCTATGCCTTTATAAGAACAGCCAAACTTTAAAAGCACGAGAACTTTTTATCGATGGTGCTTAAATAGCAATAATTTTAATATCTATTAATTTTAATTAAATGTCTGTTTAGTTCATAGTGCTGCAAATTTTCTTTAATGTTAAAAACATTTAGCTCCATAACCTCCTTTGAATTACCTTCTCTGAGAACTATCTAGAATACCTTTCTGATTTCTTTTCTGCTTTTTATGCCTTGCCTTCAGCTTCTTAGCAGTAAACCCAAGGCTTTGACTCTCCTTACAGTAGTTTTATTTGAAAATTCAGAGACTGCAGTATTTTCTTCTTCTTAGCATTATACAGTACATAAAGGAATAAATATTTACATGTTGTATTACTAATAATTATTAAGTTATGATTAACGAAAGTCTGTAGTTGAATTTGTATTTCTTGAGGCAGTCACTGTTTATTTCATCTTTTTTGAAAACAGAAAAGTTCAAAATTTTGGCTTTGCTTCTTTTTCTGAAAATCCTAGAGGCGCTTTAGATTCATCTTAGAGTTTCAGGGTGAATGTTTTCCTCTGGTTCTCTGCTCTGAGCAATGTGAGAATCATAGCAATTGGCTCAATTTATCATCATTGTCCTTGGTGGTGCTAGTTTACTTTGGGACAAGAAAAGTAAGAATCTTCTCTGCCCTGAGAAGATGTTTTAGAGGACTGTTCTCTAAATTAGACTGTCTGCCGTATTTCTCTTCTTCTCTTGTCCATCATGGCATGGTAGGCCCAAGGAGACTTGTGTGAGCATCTCAGTATATCCTTGCTTTATTAAGTTTGAACATGGAGCATATGTGCTCTTTTCTATCTACCAGTGAAGGAAGACTTGCCAAGTTTTAGCTGTATTTGATTTGGTGATGTCCTCCAGAGTTCAGTGTGGTCCATCTTTCCATCTAAGACTGAGCAATCTCATTCTCCACAATCATCAGATGTTTCTGAGATTTGTATTCAAACACACTCTTCTGGATCGTTCCACAGGAAAAGAAGCAAAAAGGCCCTCCAATGGGACTCATTTGCTTACAGGTTTTCCAGATTTTCTTACATGTTTTCTTCTCAGAGGAGCAAATCATTTCCCACAGCAGCATAATCCCATCTTAAGCTGCGTATCAGCAGCTGATGGGAACATAAGGAGGCTCAGCATCTTCCCAAAAAGCAACTTCATCTAGGAAAAGCACTACAAAAGCTTACAACAAATGCAATAGTCAAAATATCAGCAGAATATGCTCAAAAATAATAATTAAAAAGTAGTAGTAATAATAATAATATACAATTAAAAGAACACTGAAATTCAAAAGAGCCTACATTCTGTGAGAATGCAAGATCTGCATTGCATCTTGACTTAGGCAAATTCTCCAGCTGACATCTAGAAACCACTTTTAGCAGTTCAGGAAGTTTCCTGTCCATTGCACCAAATGAGTAGTAAGCTTTACATCAGAAGATCCTTCCCATTAGTTACCTATGGTCCAGTGTTTTGTTTGTTTTAAAACTATCTTTTTTATTACAAGGAAAATTACTTCTTTCCAAAGTGTAGAGGACTTTTGTCAGAAGTAAAATATGTTCATAGTGACTATGAAGCCAAGAAGCAAGCCAAGAATGAAGGTAACATTCCAGATTCAGTCAGAACATGTAACCAAGGTGACTCTATACCAAGAACAACCTATAGTCTGTTGGCTCAGAGGTGCCCTGGCTCAATTTCCTGAGAGCTGCTCCTTGCCCATACTATTCTGTCTGTTAAACTGAAAATTAGCGCTCTGCTGGAAAGGTGTCACGAAGCTGTAGTAAGGTCCAGTTAATAAAATCTTTTGTACCAGCTAGAGTTATATTGGAAAATCCTATATGAACTATAGCATGCTTTCAGATAAAATGAGAAAAATTCTCAGTTGTAGAAATATAATGCTTTCAGGTCTCGTGCAATAGCATTAAGATCAATTTCAAGAAAGTATGGGTGGGAATCATTTCAATTTAGGTGTCCAAAGTGTAGAGATGACAATCTCTGTTAGATGTCTTTGGGAATCTTAACAGTCAAGTAGACAGAAAAAACACTTTCTGGATGAATTTATATCATGCCAACATGGCAAATCTTATCCAAAGATGCCACTGCAAGTAGATGTGGACTTTTCATTAAATCCCATTCTAAGTGCTTCGGTTTAATCTGAGTAGTTTAAGGGAGTCTTTAATATGTATTGAAGATGTATCAGGTTTACATCTTGCACTGCACTGGTATGACAAACAAGGCTAATCCACATCTCTCTAAGCTGATGCACTGTTTAAATGCTTTCTCAGGAGAAGCTGTCTGGCAAACTTGCCAGTTCAACCATTTTGCCGGTTCAACCATCTTGCCTTCTATATTGTTCTGTTTCCCAAAATGCCCGAGGAACTTACAATGGATTATCTTGATTTGAAATAGTTCTTGCTAATGCAATTGCAAGCACATTAGAAAAGACAGCTTCTACATATATTGTGTCTGAATGCAGGTTTTAGTAGACAATAAAAAGGAAAGCACGTGCCAGATGTTGAAAAGTGGAATAAGTAATAAAAGTTCACATTGATAAAACCGAGCAGCTGAACAGAATTTCATCATCCTTAGCCCCCTTTCATCCTGTGATTGTGATCACAGAAAATGTTAAATGGCCGATAGTAACCCTGTAAAACTGATACTTTCAGGGAGCTTAGAGCACTGCAGATGAGTTTGCTTCAAGAGGGTTGGTAGTTACCTGGCAGCTTGATTTCAAAAACCAGCCTCAAGTACCCCAGCAATGTGCGAAGCTGACACCTTCTCGGCTGTCACCTCCTACGGGCTCAGCCGTCCACCCTCAACGCGAGCACCTTCAGAAGGACGTGGTTTCACGTGGAGTTCCCAGAATAGTTTTTAAGAGAAGAGTCCTGTTTGTTTTTACACAAGAATGTTCTCTCTTCGTGTCCCTCCAGCACCCCTCTCTCAAAGATAATTGTGTTGGTTGCTTCTCTGGGTACTTCATAGTAGGCCTTGCATAAACTTAGACTCTTAGAGTTCAGCATTTATGCCTAATGCATTAATTATTCTTCAGTGCTTTAAATGCAACTTCAGAAGCATTCGTCACATGATGACTTGCTCTGAGGGTGTGTGAAGGCTGAGGAGCAGTACAAAGCATTCCCAGACTACCTCTCATACTCCAGCTGAAAGGCAGGACCCAATATCCCCGAAGTTCGACCATCTGAGTTGTTCTTCGTTGTCAACATCTGACCACGGTCTGTTAAAACGTACCAGACTGATTCAGGAAGAAATCAGGATTTCACATCTAAAGATATTATAATGACAAATCTCACAGCCGGATGTTCTCTGATCCATCTTTGTCTCAGTGTTTGATGCAGTTTCTGCCTTCTTAATAGAAAGGGAACCAATGTAAAATGAAGTGCATTGCCTGGTTAGTTACAAGTGTAAGGTAGATTGGGGTGGCTGGCAACCAAGATTTATTTGTTTATCACTAGACCGTTTTGGAAGATGTGAATAACATATAAAAAACTCATATGATAAATTCAGTTCTTATTTTAGTGGAAGAACATACTTAATGAAAATGGCTCAAAGAAGTCGGTGTATTTGCAATACACTATGTAGGGCACTGTAAAGCCAGCTCTAAGCCGAGCGAGGAAGGGCATTTAAAACATTTATTGCTAATCCTTCCATATTCCTTCTTGGAAGTTTTAAAGGCAGGGTTTCTTTGGAAGTGTATGCCAGTTGATAGCGTATAATTTTTGATTGCTCATTAAGATGGTTATTAAGCGTCTTGAAGTATAGGCTTTCATTTTGTTTTCATGGTTATCAGTGAAAAACATTCTCTTTGTAAAGTGCCTACTGTCCCAAGGCTAGCTTCATTTCAGCAGAGATTTCCTTGCAGGAATCTCAAAACACTTTTCTTCAAAGAAAGCTTTTTTTCAGAGTTGGTTTTCATGGTACGATTTTTCTCAAGTAAATCAATTTAAAATATTAATTGGGAGATGGCATCTTTTTCTTCCAGACTAACTTAAAAAAAAAAAAATAAAAAAAGAAAGAAAATAAAACACACTGAAGATATGATCGATATCCAAATACCTTGCTGTTGCTTAAATGTCAGGGACGGTTATGCTTTTTTTTCTAGTACCCACTAGTGTTTCTAGTACCAAATAGAGAAAAATATGCAATTTGGGCTTGCAGGAGGAGGTTAGGGAAGAAGCAGTATTTCTTTTCACCATAAATCACAGCAGATCCACTGTCAGTTTTCCTGGAAAATCGCAACTGCATCTATTAGGCTTGGAGCTGTATATATATATATGTGTGTACATATATTCACCATAGGGAAGTCTGGTGGCACATCTGAAACAACTGCATTTAGATCATTTGCGTAGGTCACCTTCACTCTTATATCAAGAGGATAAGAGCTCTAAGGGAGCTCTTATTCCTCCTTCACCTTTCTTCTCTCCATCCCTGGATGGCCTCCAAGGCAGGTATGGACACAGCAGTGCTTCTTCTGGCCTACACTTTCTTTGAAATGGTCTGTGCAAGAGGTAGAGACAAGTGAGCATTTCTTCACATTAGGGAATTCAGGGGCTGCGACTTCACTGTGATTCCTTCTAATCTTCAACTTCTCGGAATGCCAAAACCTTTTTCCTCTCATTGAATGCATGGCTGTTTCTGAGAATAACACTAGTTGTTGGTCAGTAAACCATGCAGATGCCAGACTCGATGGCAAAGCGATGATGACTGTCCTCTTCGCCCAGCCCTAAAATGAGAGCCATGTGATAATACACCAGCCCTTCAAATATATATCTCTATATACATATTGCACAAGAGCTAAGGCTGGATGTTTTTCTATCTGTGGATCTAACCTCAAGAGCTCTGACAAGTTTTACAATGAGTGGGGTTCCAAAGCCTTTTCCGCTTTGTAACCTGGGTTGTCAGAGGCTGTAGCTAGTGGCATTGCATTGCTGTGTGATGAATATACCATAAGAGTTCGTTTATCAGCGCTATTGTGTTCCACTTCTCCCTGTCCCCAGCCTCCAAAAATTTCAGACTCAACTCCTAATAAATTCCGCTTTATAGATGAGTGAGTAAGAAGCAGCTTAACAGCAAGGAGAGTGTGCTTTACTTTCGAACATAATGAGTGGTTCTAATTTATAAACGATAGCTGTGGCTGAGAAATCCTGTAACCCTTTAATCTCAAGATATTTATGGCTTTCTCTTTTTTAATAGATTTTTTTTTCTTTTTTGTTTTTTTTTCTTTCACCTGAGACTCAGGAGGGTTTTCCCACTGCTACATCATTCAGTGTATGACAGGATAAGGGGATATTAGTTTCAGAACAGTGCTTTGTGAGGTTTTTTTTAATGGAAAGGAATTTATGATGTGTATCCTGTCAGATCTATTTGAATAATTCCTAAAAGACTAGTAGAATTTGACCTTTGCTGTGAGTAATTATCATTGTCCTTGAAATTAACATAACAAATCTCTATTTGCATTTTAAAAATTGATTATAACTGTAATTTTTAAAGACTTGGTTGATGGTCTTTGCACCCACAAGCATTGGTGAGAATTTCCTGAAAATAAAATTTGCAGAATACAACCCTTTTAAAATGTTTTTTTGTACAAAAAGATAATTGTACTTGTTCGTTATCCAAACTACAAGGGCACACATCTTATGGGCTTATAGCCATTTGATTCTTTTTATAGACTCAGTTATGGTTCTACTTAAATATACTGCTAGATTTTTTTTTTCTTGCAGTGCATTTTAATGATATCTGCTTTCCAATATACAAACTGTGCTTTGAAATATAAATGAGTTATGAACAAAGGAGTATCAGTAGACATACTGTGTATGCTAAGGCAAGCCGTTACGAAGGATGCCAGTAAACAGATATGCCCACTTCTAGGAACATTTTCAATGGAAATTTTCCAGAGATGGCTAATTTAATTGTATTTTTGTGCAACAATTAGGAGGGAATTACGATAGTTCTTTCGACGCGGAGAAGGGAGTGGGCACTATTGTCATTGCAAAGCCCTTGGATGCAGAGCAGAGGTCAATATATAATATGACTGTGGAGGTCACCGATGGAACAAACATTGCCACGACTCAGGTAGATTATCACATTCCTTTCTTGGCAAGTTTTTCATTTGTTAGTGGAATGTATATGCTGTAAAATGAATAATTTTGCCATTCAAATAAAACCTCATGCTTTGAGACCACCATTAACTAATGGAGGGGATCTTTTTAGAGCCTTTTCATCTGGATGTAAAGAATTGGCTGTTGAAGGTTTCAAAGCGTTGTTTCTCCTTTTGTCCTCTTCATGTTCACGTGAAAGTAATTCACCTTCCTCCAGCTGAAGGAGTCACTGTCACAGGCGGTGAAGCTTCGATTTTGACAATTGCATCACCCCGTAATGGTCCAAAATACAATAGTGCTGCTGTGGTGGTGGGGAATATTGCTATTGATTGTATTAAACATAGTTTGTACCTCTCGTCCTCCCAAAACCCAAATGTGGGACACGGGATCAATTGTTCGGAAAAGTTTTTCAGAGGCGAAACTTAAAATTCAAAGGATCTCTCCTTTAGTGTCCCTGGCTGTGATTACATTGTCTGCTGGGGAACAGCCCCGGTGATCCCTTTAAAACCAGGCTTGCTTATCAGGCTCAGTGCCTTTCAGCAGTTAAAAAGCCAGGTCAGATAAACATGAAGGGATGGGGTAATGCTGGGTCTGACATGTCCTTGTCAGAGAGACCCTGGTGCAGAACCTGGGGATCTGTTCAGAGGGAACGTGTCTGGAGCTGGGACATGGTCAGGGCTGTGGCGCAGAGACAGGGACTCTGTGGTCCACATGGGACCGGGGAGACTACACAGGGAAAAATTCTTCAGTACAAGGTGAAATTGTGTGGCATGGATTGGCTAGGGCCTGAAATCCTACATCTGGGTTACGGCCCAAGTGTAAAGTGTGCCTATAGCCCGGATATTATTTGACATATAGGGGAAAATACATACTGGTAGAGGACACCTGTGTGCAGCCTAACATCCAGATAAATATGGTTTATAGAGGAAAGGAAAAAATAGGTTTGTGATGTTATTTGCTTCCTTATAAAGCAGAAGGATGGCCTGGGCATTTTTTATATTTACATATATACATGCACATGCAGATGCTTCTGTTTTACCTTGCCTCTTTGCTCAAATGGTTCAAATGTAAATCTGTATTCACTGAGTCACAACACCAACTGAGAGACTGTTAAATCATTGAGTGCTTTATCAACCTGAATTTCTGTTTATAAGCAGCCTTAAAATCTCTAAGCATGCCTATCTGATAATTTCTCCTGATAATCCACTCATTATAAGAAAGTATCAGTTGTTAGTAAGTTAGGTGGAAGGAAATCTGCTATTTTCCCTGTTATTTTCAGTAATTAATTGCATCTCTGCTAAAAATAACCCTTATTTTTAACATGATTGTATCTGGCCTGTATTCCCCGTTATGCCTTTGTCTTGTCGATTAAAAAGCTCTTTGAAAACCAGTATTTTCTCCTCGGGAAGGCATTAGTCAGAATGTTCAAATCGCCTCCCAGTCTTCTGGTGGAGAAGCGAAGGAGAATGAGTGACCTCTTCATGTTCCCTTTCCATTCAACCCTTGAGTAGTTTTTTGTTCTGCTTTGTTTTTTTAATCATGGTGATACTCTCAGTCTGCATTTCAGAAATGTGGGGTTGAATCCCTAACATGACATTTTCTGTCATGCAACCATTTCAGCCAAACAAATTTAAAAAAAACACAAAGAATTTCAAACATGCTGGATGTAAGTAATTTCTCTTCTCATAGATATTACGTTTATTGTTTCTGCTGCTTTCGATTTAATAAATCAATTTAATTAATCAACCCCTATGACAGTCCTCAAAACCTATTTTGATGAAAACACTACCTTTTTAATTAAAACGTGGTAAAAACATATTTCAATAGAGCTGTTGCATTCTAAAAGAAGCCTGAGTATTCTTCATAACAGTGATGTGACCTATTTAAAAATGTAAGATTCAAGATTTAAGTAGTATAGCATTAGATAATCATTGGTGGGTACGGATCCTTCTTTCTTACATCTCCTTCTCTCCATGTGAATGCTGTTTAAGTATTTAATTGTGGCCTGGACAACATCTGAGAAGATGTTTCTTTTGGTCTTCACAACAGAGATTTCAAAAGTAATCATCTCAAAGCTGCTGGAATTGTGGCCTGCCTAATTATCTCTCCCTTTTACAAAACTTTCATACTGTATTTTTGGCTGTCCTTTGCAGCCTTTCATGACCTTATTCACCTTTATTTCCTTTTAGAACAATAATTAAAAAAATCAAACTGATAGGTTAAGTAAAATATGTCATAGAAAGAGTCAAAAAAGCATCTGCTGGTGGCTCTCAGTCACCTCGTTCTGAGTTTTGATAAAATGAAATTCTAAGCATTTTGCATCGTGAACATAGTACCACCTGCATTTTTTACTATAACTGCAAGAAGATATGATAGAAGAGGCAATGAGAGGAAAGCAAATGTATAAATTCATCCACTTGTACAACAATAAAAATAATATAAAGCCCCCCCCAAAAGTGCAGTGGTTCATTATGAAACAGCTGATCATTGCTGTGCCAAACGGAACAGTCTTGCTTTTTATTCCACCGCACCTGTTTCCTTTTACCTCTTCCTAGCCTTTTGTCTAATCCACAGTTGGAGGTGGTAAAATGTAGCATAAAAATGCCAAAGATTTTTGTTTCGGTAACATAATCCCTGGCACAGACTTGCGTAAGTTTCTTCAGGAATATTCCTGCACGCCTTAAACTCCGATAAACTGTTCACTTCCTTCGTCCCTTACTACAAGCACGGTTCAGTACCATACCATGAGAGGAAGGAAATAATTTTGGTTTTAAAGTTGCATCTGTTGTTTTAACGGTTCACTGTTCTGAATAGACATGAAAAGAACATAAGCAATATTAAAAAAATATAGTAAAAAAACCACCGAACACCACAAACTTCCTTTGTAACTGAAAGGCTGTTTGTTTGGGGCGTGATCGGGAGTGCAGTGTCTGAAGTGAGAAGCGAAGTGCCGGGCCTTGCGGAGCCGCTGCCGCTCCCCGTGCTGCCCGTCCCCTGAGCCCCGAGCGGGAGGGACGGAGGGCACGAAGATGAAGAGACGCTGACTCCGTCAATTTGTATATTTAGAGTATTGTCATAAAGTTTCCATCACGTTGATTAACTTATAGGAAGGCTGAGTCTCCTGAGTTAGCCAGAGAGGACTTTTGTTGTGGGTTTTTTTTTTTCCCTTCATTGCTCAAGGCCACGCGGTAATTTGTGAAAGGCAGAAGGCCTAGGTTGCCTCTAAATCCCTGCGAAACGCGATTCCTGCAGCTGCCAGACGAGCTGTTGGCCTTGGGGAGGGGACGGGCCTTCCGTATCCCGCAGAGAGAGCTGGGGCAGCAGGTCCATGCAGGACCCTGCTCCTCGCCACCACCCCCCCTCGGGCTCTGAAAGGGCCTTTTGCCCTCGCTTGAGCGCAGAGGGGAACCCCCCCGGCAAGAAATCAGTGTAATGGCATCTAAACACCCGCTCCTGACACAGTTTTGACTATGACTGCATAATGCTAGAGGTTCTTTTGGTCATGAATCACGTTTATCGCAAAGCCTCCTTTTTTTTTTAATGGGTAACTCAGATCCTTTTCATCCGAACACAGCATAGCATGTATTTATTTCTTTGTAGTGCCTACTGTTGAGCTTTGCTAAAATATTCACAACATCACAGTACAGTGAGTAAGAATCATCTAAGTGATGATAATTTTTCACTTTTATTGAGAATGTTGTACTAGTGGAAAATTAATTTTGAAGAACAGACTCCTGAGTCATTCTATTTTATGAAATTCAGTTTTATTTCGTGCTCATTTTCTTGCCTTCTCCTTGTTTCTCATCATCCTAACGAGTATAAGAAAGATGCTTTAAAGTGTGAAGGCTGACGGATCTGAGCTAGGAGGCAAAAAGTGCCTGAGTTTTACTTATTGCAAAACCATCTCACTGTTTCCCAGTGGAGTGGTCACCTGGAGAGGAACAGGCGGTTCCCTCTGAAAAGTTTTTGTAGATCAACACATGGTTGCTTGTAATACCTTCAGCTGGAGCCAACCAGGCTGGAAGAGCAGACACCAGAAGTTACTGCTCATTGCCTCTTTCTGTCTCCTTGCATAAGTCCCTGCACTTCTGTTTATTCTTCTGCTCAGGATTGACCTTTAGCTGTGAGTTTCGGGATGCAAACCTGGTCTCACCTTCCAGAGAACACCTTTTCTTTATAAGGTTGTTTCTTAATAAAGAGGAGCTGATCCATCACCCTGAGTGAGGGGGTTTTTTTTAACTGAACAGTGAAAAGGTCTTCTTAGAGGACCATGGCCAAAATGTAGTGAGACATTAGAGCCTGCCAGAAGAGGTTCTGAGCTGTGGAATCTTCAAGGATGGACAAGAAGATGTGGTGTTTCAATTCAATTTTTCACTTTTGCCCAGTTGAATATCTCCTCCAAACTAGAACCAGCCAAATCCTTGATTTTTTTCTGTCCCATACAGTGATCTTGTCAGTGTCTTGCCTGTGAAACAAAGACTTTTTCACCCATTTTAACATAACACAGGGGACACAGTAAAGTATAAATAACAAGCCACTGAGATTGGTAGGGAAACTGTTTGCATTTTGATGTTCAGGTTGAGGTTTGGAGGACAGAAAAACTTGTCAGGAAGTAGCAAATAAAGCTGTGTGGCAACAGTATTGAAAGCAATATTAAATCAAAATGGGTTTTCAAAACTCGTACAAAAGCGTAACCTGAGTTTAAGCAATTCAGGCACTTAATAGGTTGTACCACAACATTGTGCCCATACCAAGCAATTAGCCAAGCAGATTCTTCCAGCTTCAAATGTCTCTAAAGCAGCTCCTGGCATTTATCCAGTTTTCACTCAAATAAATTTGTGCCTAAACCAAAGGTATTTGTGATGGGCAACATTAAAAACAGCTTTGGAGAGACTTCCTGCATTAGGTTTTGTCCTGCTTTGGGTTGATTGTATTTCTCTAGGCCTTTCACTTACCATTTTGAACACAAAGTCTTTGCTAATGCTCTGAGTGTTACTTTGCCTAATTTGTAAGCTTGGAGGCCTGTGAATCCTTTATTTGAAACTTGCTTTAACTGTGGGAAATAGGAAATGAGCAGGGAGAAGCAAATCTTTTATAGCGAGGCGCTTGTTCGGACTATAAATTAGGCTCTGCACAATGGAAGCAGAAGGAGGCAAGCCTGCCTTTCTGGAGCCCGTGACACGCTGGAAAAGATATGAGCTTTCAGGGATAACCAGGCAGAGACTGCCTTGCTGCATGTTTGCTTTATGAGCGTGGAAAAAAGACTTGCAGCTAATGTTTGTCTATGAAAAGTGGCTTAGTCAGTAACCTTGCACAGTCCTCAGCAAAGAGGAATCCCTACTTAGCAGCAAACAAATAGTAAACATTTCCATTTGTCACCTTTCAGAGATGTGTAGGGAAACTTTTAAATCCTGTCTTTGGTTTTAGACAACGTGTATTGTCACAGCTTAACACCCCAGGCACCTATGCAGTAATAAAAGATATTTATACAACACATCTCATTCTTGCCATATTATCTGTTTGGAAATAAATATGAAGAAACTGTTAAATTACACATACACTGTGAGTCTTTGAGTCCCTTCAGTGTGATAACACTTGATTTTTGGATGGTATAAGACATGTTACAGGCTGGCTAAAGGAGCGGAATGTTGGCCCTTTTGAAGTCACTGAGACGTTTACCAGTAGTACCAAGACTTTATGCCTAAGTTTGGGAGCCATTAAACGAATGCGAGTAACTTTCCTCATATTAACAATCTGGTGGAATTCCTCTTGCTCAACATCACTTGTTTGTAGGATCAGGTTTTCTGTAAGCCTGCTGTTCATGTCAGTGTAACATTTGTCTATTATGAAAGGAAGAAGTTGCCCACTGTTTTTTAAATAACACCTTACTAGAAGTCATCCTGCTGGAGCAAGAAATCTTCTGCAGAGGAAGGTGGCATTTTAAAGTGACCTCGTAAAAGAGGAGTGGCCCTTTTAGGGCCCTTTAGGCCTGAAATTAAGCCTAAGCATGCAGCCCTGAACTTCATCCCCAGTTTTGCCAATGCACTTCTCATGTGGCTTTGGTAATTCATTTAGCTTTGCTGCCAGGCAGTTTTCCTGGGCAAAGGATGGGGATAATAACAGTCACCTGCTCCTCTGAAGGTCTGTAAGGACTGAAGGACTAATATCTATTTAAAATGGCACTTAAGGTCCATTTTATTTTACCAGTTCTTTTTTTCGCAGAGCTCCCAAAGTTGTTAAATTTTGAAGAACACAAGACAGTTCCATTTTCTCCTTTACTGTAGCCTGTGGATTTAACAGAGCTCAGTTAGTCAGTTTTTCTTTATATAATCGAAGTTTCTTTTGTTGCAAGGAAAATCCACCCCCCTCTAGTAAAGGAGAGACTAATGTTGAAATAATGATTGACTCTTGGGGACCTTGAGGGACAGCTGACAAAAATGAGAAATATTCTTAAGTGCTTTAATAGGAGAAATTTTGAATCAATAATGACCTCTTTATTCATTAGCATCACTAACCCGCCTCCTTCCATCTCCAGTTGGAAGTGGCTGTTGAAATGCAGAGTATGTAATAAATAATGTGTATTTCAATGTGGATCACTTGACAAATCATTAAAATACTGTCATCTCTGGGGAGGAAGGTGCCTGCCACTTAAACAGGCACTTGATCAGTTTTACAGTAGGTATGAAGTGAAAGAAAAAAAAATAATTCTGTTCTGAAAACTGTCAAAACAATTCTAAGTGCATAGTTCCCTGTAAGTTTGAGGACCACAGTGGATCAGGACCTCAGTTTTTTAATCTTTTCCCTTCTCCATGCCTCCAACTCCCCAAACACCATCATGGTCCGTATCTGTGTGTTAGGGGGTCAGTTTATACCTTTTTCAGTGGTAAGAAATGCTGCTTTCTGCATCCACACTATGTTTTCCATAGTCTCATGGCTTACCCTTGGTCTCTGACGCTGATTCAGTCCCATGCTGTTTGGTTTAGGCAGTCTATTGAAGGCATAAATCAGGGAGCTGTGGTGTGCACAGTCACGGTTCAAGCCTTGTGGTGGATAAAGCTTTCCCAATTTCCTAATGATCCCCAAATGCATTGGATGTAATGGGAACTGAATCCCAGCACTGGGATGATCACACACCATACAAACAAAACACCATGGAACCAGTGTAGCAGCACCTTTAAGACACATTGGTGTGCATCTGCACTTATTTTTTAAATAATAGCTTGGACTTGTAGACAGCAGTGTTAAAAACAGGTTCACAGATACACACCTGTCCCTCTCATGGTGTCTTACTTGTTCAAGGTAGACCGTGTTGTATGAGCTTCAAAAGAATCAAACATTCTTGGTATTTTCAATCAAATCCATTTGAAAAGTTTTTACTAGAATGGTTTATCTAAAATGATACATGACAAAGCTTTTGGCCACTAACTAGAAGTAAAATAAATTGTGCTGTTGTCTGTGTTAACAATCCAGCAGTAAAATAATCCAGCCATGTTAAAATGGTACCTGAAAAGGACTGAGGGTCTGCTTGAGAACATCCCTTTAAGCATTAAACACTGGTAATCAGATTATCCCCAACTGAGATTGCATCAGTGTCTCTTCCTTACACTAACAAAAATGCTTCAGCATTGGCTCTGTGCCCCATAGGAGTTGAAGTCTTTCATTTTTTCCTTGGTCTTTCTTTCATATATTACAACTAATTTCTTCACATAGTTTTCAGATGTGGGTTTGGCTTTTTTTTTTTTCCTCTGTCAATCAGAAACACACCTTGTATAGCAACAGTAAAAATATAAAAAGCTAAGTAACTCTTCATCATTATTCCAGCCCAGCAGTGTATATTTTGCCCCAATTTTATTGCTATCTGTCCAAGACTGAAGCATAACTTAATATACATTTCTCCCTGCTTCACTCTGGTGTACTATAATCTGGTGAAAATTAAATTGTATGGAATGCACAGTTGAAGTCCTATGCCATTTAACTTACAGAATATTTTATTTCAGCTGTCTTTTAAACAGTTCCCAGGCTAGTTCATTATGACTGCCGCTTAAAATTGCTCATATTCCTTCTGGTAATGTGTTCTGCAAACCCTTCCAAATATCATGGAAATCTAAAGTTTCATTTCTCTCTGAGGCCAACATCTGTTTGTGCAATATTGCAGTAAAAATATGACTGTTAAGAAAGTGTGGATGAACAGGACTTAATCAAGTAAAGTAATAAAATATTTGCTTAAAAAAGAGCCAATTGCTTTTCAGAACAGCAAAGAAAATACAGTGAGGGATGGGTCACGTCTCCTAGTCCTAGGGAGGAGTCCTGTGCGTGACCTTTCGCATGTTGTTCATTGGGCTATTTCTTATTTCAAAGCCTTTGAATAAAGAGATTGTTCCATTTCACACACTGCAAAATTAGGCACGTGCTTTCACAGGCATATTCCGCAAAAGGATACTTTTTGTTTCCAGTACTGAAAAAGAGGCAACTCTTTGCATTTCATCTTTGAGTATTACGTACTTTGTCAAGGGCTTTGCTGCCATGCTGCCCAACGTAAGCCATAGCATACGAAATCTAGAAAGCAAATTTTCTCCAGGGAGTGACTCCTCCTGTGGTGAAAAACACAAAACCTCATCAGACCCACACATGCGAAAGATTGCATAGTCAACTGTCAAAAGGCAAAGCTTGGAAAATAGTGATTCTTATTACCGGGGCAGTTTGTGACATATAGAAATGGGTGTTCATAGGCAGCAACAGCAGCATCCTGGCTGGCTTCCCTCTCTCCAGGTTTCCTTGGGGGTCAATACAAAGGTGTGAAAGACGGACTTGAGGTGAACAGCACAGCAGTCATTCCCATTTCTAGCAGCAGTCCTACCGTTCATAAACTGCAACAGAAATGAGGAAGATAGGTGTTCGAGGGGAAAGTGAATTACTTGGCAATAAAGACAAACAGCACTGGCAAAGGAAGAGCAAGGGTGAAACCACAGGAATAATCCTTCTCTGTCGTGAATTCCCTGAGATTACCTGTCGTGGGTGGTACGTATCGATCTGGATGGGCTGGGCTTGCGTCAGGTCATGTCTCCTGTTCTCATCACATCATTGGTCCTAACACAGCCTAAGGTGTAATGGCAACTTGAAGTCTCCACTGCTGTCACAATTTGACGTTGCTAGTACGTCCCAATGCAACATATGGGGCAGAAAACAACACAGCATTTAGCCAGATCTTGGTTGTATAAAAAGCAGATTTAAGTAACATGAAAAGTGTTCTTTTATAGCCTTATTAATAGTGAAGGGAAAAGGAAATCCCATAATAGCTCTAGAAGTCTGTTGTAAGCATTGCAGTTACAAGTGACAACAAAATCTTTCCTCTTACCATTGTACAAAGATTATCCAATATATAGATACTGAAAATATGGACTTCTTTGTCAGGCTCTGAATAGGTCGTCTAATTAGGTACATTTTCTCTCCAAAGTGACATCCTTGTTATTTATTTCAATCTGAACAGTCAGCATTTGATATTAGATGTTTCTGAGTCCCACCATACACAGCATAACATCATCTAAAGTAAAAATTATGTTTCTCTAGGTGCCTATTCAGTAATCTAACTAGACTTCAATAACTTCATTTTTTTTTGTTAACTTCAGGTTCTTATCAAAGTATTGGATAACAATGATAATGGCCCAGAATTCTCTCAGCCAAGTTACGATGTCACCATTTCAGAGGACATCCTGCCTGATACTGAAATTCTGCAAATTGAAGCTATAGACAGAGATGAAAAACATAAGTTGAGCTACACTATTCACAGCAGCATCGATACAGTCAGCATGAGAAAATTCAGAATTGATCCCAGCACTGGGGTGCTCTATACTGCTGAGAGATTAGACCATGAAGCTCAAGATAAGCACATCCTTAATGTCATGGTAAGAATTCAGTACTAACTTGGCTGAGGACACAATCACTGCTGCTTCAGGTGCAGATGTGCCTTAGTCTTTGCATGAGCAAAAGACTCTTAGTACAGTAAGTAGTCATTAATTTAATCTTTCATGCCCTGCTGTGTATTTCTTTTTTTACATTTTTTATTTGGGGCTTTTGGGAAACATTGTGAATACATTGTATAGAATATGATATGATTGATATATGATATTATATGATATTATGATTTTCTATCTCAATTGAGAGCACACAGGAAATTATTTAATCTCTTGGCATCTGGTCCTCTCACTCAAGGTAATTTTCAGAGTTTCTGAGTGAGGCTGAAAGTTATTTGAGAAGTTATTCACAGGGAGACAACTGCTTTCTTTTCATAGAGAACACTACAGCCTTTCTGAATGAAAGTCTTATTTATAGTTTAGTTCTATGGATTTATTTCAGTATATAAACTGTTGATATACAAAATAGCTTTCATCTACATTTCCAAATGTTTGGGTATGCAGAAAAAAATAATTGCCATTTTTTTGCTCATTGTGCCTAAATTACAGAACATAGTTCTGTCTGTTTTCAAGTGAAGATTGTGTATTACAGACTGGAGGTTAATTAAAAAAAAAAAAAATCTGTGTTAGTTTAAACATTGTAGTCCGCTATTTCCTTTAACCACTTAAGACTGCTGCAGAAGATATCTCTGAAGGAACAACTCATGATGTATTAGTTATTGGGCCATCTTTGGGTGGGGGACCCTGGGAATCAGGGAGCTGCTGTGAGATGAAGCGAGCAGGAGCTGAGTGGGGTCTCAGCTCACAGAGAATCGAGCTGCAAGTCCTTTGGCAAGCAGGCTGAGAAATAAATATAAACTGAATCACAGAGAGCCGTGACTGATGGGTGTCATTTCCTGGTGTTAGGTTTTGGTCTCCGTGTGATACAATAGTGTTTTTTCCTTTGTTTAAGAACCAAACTTTTGGGGATTGTGTTGACAGGCTTATCAGTGTAGCAGTGCTGGGATATTTTGTGTGGAGTTGAGAGAGGTGTGATAGATGAGACCTCTGTTAGGAGTGCTCAGCACTCTTGAGGTAATTCCTACTCTACTTACCATTGGTATCATCGTTTCAAAAAGGTGTGTAAATACATAATGATGAAAAAGTCCATTTGCAGCTACAAGCACTGGGCTGACACATGACTGATCGTAGTGGGTGAAATTGTTTGTAGCTCTTTGAAAAACAGAGCAATGGGCAAGTTGTATTTGCCTCTATGCTGTAAAGCAGGAAATGGCAGGGCAAAGGCATGACCATTTAGCATGCATTTAAAAAAAAGTATTTCTTGCAAACCTAAAACCAAATTTGTCATGTGGCTGCCACTTGTCATGATTGTTAGTTGACATACATTTTTTCACAAGTGAAAAAAAATTTCCTAATGTCTTCCTGTTTCTTTAATTTTACTATCTACTGTCTTGCATGGGAATTTATTTTAGACTGTTCTTTGGTACAAATGGATTTTTTTGTTATTTTGTATTGAATAGAGCTGAAAGTATTGTTAGCACTCAAATGCATAATATTTATGAAGTTTTACTAGATGGATATCAAGATGTGTATTATACACTTATTCTATAGGTCCGAGATCAAGAATTCCCTTATAGAAGAAACCTGGCCAGAGTCATCATAAACGTGGAAGACTCCAATGATCATAGTCCATACTTTACCAGCCCGTTATACGAAGCCTCAGTGTTTGAATCAGCAGCAGTTGGATCCGCAGTGTTGCAGGTTACAGCTTTGGACAAAGACAAAGGAGAAAACGCAGAGCTTATCTACGCTATTGAAGCAGGTTAGGACAGAGGCTGAAAATGTAGCAATTCGTGCCGTACACAGAACAGTTTTGTGATGCTGATCTGTCTTGACACACAAGTTCAGCTTCTTATGTCTACCTTCTCCTGTAGAGCTTGGCAAGGGAGACACCTTGTTGGTTTTGGGGTTTGTTTGGTTGTTGTTGTTACTATTATTATTATATTATATTATATTATATTATATTATATTATATTATATTATATTATATTATATTATATTATATTATATTATATTAATAATTTGAAGCTATGTTACACCAAACTTGTCAGAACAGAATCTCATTCACATTCACTAGATAGATACAGAAGTTTTACTTCTAAGTCACTGTTTCAAAACCATCACAGACAATAGTTATTGAAAGCTACAGCCAGTGACTCATTTCCGGGTTGCTGGCTTCAGTCTAGTACACAGTGGAGCCTCCATAAACAAACACCACAACAGCTGGTATGTCCGGGCATCTTTGCCAGTGTTTGGATCAGAGGAGCATGGAGATTAACACCAGGGCTAAAAACTTGTGCCAGAAAAGCCATAGCATTTTAATGGCGCAAGGTCTCTTGAAACTAAGGGAGGGAATGGTGATACCAGATTAAATTTGCTTTTTCTTTTAAGATTTGGATATTTTCCTTCACCCCATAGTCTGTACCAGCAAAAGCAACCCTCTGCCGGTACAGCAGCACGGGCATGAGAAATTTGCATTATGTCTGTTGCCCTTGTGAATGAATGTAACTTTCTCCGTCTCATATGGATCTGAAGTTAAGAATTATCTCTGAGATAAACCATTAACATGTATACAGGAGGGATGCCTGGAAAAAAAGAGACGAAATACTAGAAATTTGTAATCTTTGGATTTTTTAATGTTTCATGTCTACTTTTTTTTTTTTTTTTAGTAATACGAATCTTTCCATTGCAATAATAGCAAAACTTGAAACCTATATTGCCCTAGAAAGAAGATCACGTTCCTGGGGCAATGTTTCAAGACTGTTCCCAGCCTTTTCTTGACACTTTATTACTATTATGGGCTCCAACCCACTCACCTATAGGTGCCACCACACTGTAAAGCGCAACCTCACACAGTAGGGGTATGGCTTCCATACAGTGGTAATAGAATCATACATGATGCAGACAGAGAAATATGTTGATTGGAAAGGATGGTTTAGCTATTAGACGGTCCTTTTTTGTCTGCATGGTCTTCTCTTTTCTTGGGGCTCTCTTCCATTGCAGCCTCTGTCTGTTTCATCAAGAGCTTTCCCTGCAGTGTCAGTCTTCAAACTTCCATTTACTGAAAGCCAGACGCTCCCAGTTTCACCGTCCACTTATGTTCCCATCCCAGATACAACAAAATTCATTCTTCTGCTGTTGTAGTATCTATGATCCATAAAATCTGCAGTTGAGGAAACAGGTATTAATGGTGGCATTCACATTGTACACAGCCCTTTCATTCAGGGCAATTACTTACATCACCTCACACGTGAAGAGAGCAATTGTTAAAGCAAGTAGCTTTTGTGCAATTTCGTAAGAAATTCCTAAAGGAGAAGAACCCGCTCTGGCATTACATGAGGCAGTCAGTGGGTAAAAATTATTTGTATCAGCAAGCACTGACAAAATAACTGCAGCAGCATTTGTAGTGTCTGCAAATGTGACAGATACTGTGATCTTTATGAGAAATTCTAGCTCTGGCAGAATCTCAGCTCCTCAGTGAATAGTACAGTTTTTGTTTTAGCTAATAGAGTGAAGTTTACTGATCTGAAAGGATGGATATAAATAGAAAGCCACTACCAGTATTGAACTACATACAGTAGTATGTAGAGTAGTACGTAGCTTAAATTAGCCTCCAAGCTCCAGAATTTACAACAGATAGTGAATCACATCTTAAAAATAGCTCACATCGTTTAGGAATCCATGTATTTGGTATTCCAGCTACAATTTTCACATTTACTGCTCTGTGCACAGCACCTGTAACAATCACCATTAAAGGAAAATTTCTTGTTTATCACCAGTTGCCTCAGACATATTTCTCTCCAGGTCATGGATGGATGCCTGACTGTAGATTGAAAGTAGATCTAGATTTTAAAGTGTAAATTACAATAGCAGGAACATGCTATAGTGATTGGAATCCCTGTAACTCACTCAGTACATGCTGTTTGTATTTAGAATCAAATTCAGAAAAAGAGTCTGTATGCTTATACATGCCGTATACACACACAGCATCCTGTACTTTAAGCAGACACTCAAGCAACCAGCAAAATAGAGATTGCCGAATAAAGATGATCTCTAATTACAGGGTAAGGATACATATCGAAAGTTTTGAATCTATCTTGCTAAAGAGATTGGCAAAAACACTAAAAAGAAAAAAAGACCCCAAAGAAGGTCCTTGATCCAAACTCACTGTTTTCACCTTTTATGCAGCCAGTGGTATCCCTGCTTTCATGTTGTAACAGACATTTCATGACATTTTCTGCTAAATCTCATTCATCTGGATTCATCCTCCTCAGAGATCATATGATAAACCTTTGTGCCACAAGATACTTGAATATCTTTTCTCTGCTATTTGTTCTGTTTTATTTTTCTAAATGCCACTTTAACCTTCTTATATTCAGTTCTTAGAGGCTTGAGCTACTGTAATCTTCTCTACGGTTGCTTAATAACCCCTTCAATTAGGAGCCTGAGTTGTTATCCATTTGTCATGTAATTGGCTTGTTAGCCTCTGATCTAGTTTCTTTGCCTTAGGTGTACATGTATTTGACTAATTCCCTTCATTTAGGGATGCTTTTCCTACTTCAGTAGGAGTGATGTACAGGCAGCACTTGCTCAGATGTTGATACTCAGAATCAAGATAAAGATAGCAGCACCTGAGTTTCTGAAGGTTTGAACACCTCTACCATCTGTTGAGGTACCTGATTTTCAGAAAGGAAGGCTAGAGGGGCTTTTAGAATTATTTCGTGTTGTCGAGGTGTTTTTTTGTTTTGGTTAGGGTGTGTTGTTTTTTTTTCAATAACCGCCTTTAACAAATTGCAACTAATTGCTCTGGATTTTAATTATCATTAAGTGTGCTGTATTTCGTTTCTAACTTGCTTCCAATATTTGTGTTTTAGGAAATACAGGAAACTCATTCAAGATTGAGCCAGTTTTAGGGATCATTACATTACAGAAGGAGCCAGACTTAACCACAATGGGACAGTTTGTTTTGTCAGTCAAGGTGACTGATCAAGGTTCTCCGCCTCTGTCTGCAACAGCAATTGTGCGGATATCTGTGACGATGGCAGATAACTCCCACCCGAAGTTCACTCTGAAAGAATACCAAGCGGAGGTTAATGAAAATGTGGATATTGGTACTTCTGTCATCTCTCTCTCCGCAATCAGTCAGTCCACGTTAGTTTACGAGGTCAAAGACGGGAATGTGGATGGAGTCTTCACTATAAACCCCTATTCTGGAGTGATCACCAGTCAGAAGTCCCTTGATTATGAAAGAGCTTCCTTCTATCAGATCGTTGTGCAGGCAACAAATATGGCAGGCATGGCATCGAATGCCACTGTGAACATTCAGATTGTTGATGAAAATGACAACCCACCAGTTTTTCTCTTCTCTCAGTACTCGGGCAGCATAAGTGAAGCCGCTCCTGTAAATAGCGTAGTCCGGAGTATGAATAACAGTCCCCTCGTGATACGTGCCACTGATGCTGACAGCAACCAGAATGCTTTGCTTGTCTACCAGATTGTTGAATCGACTGCAAAAAAGTATTTCACGGTCGATTCCAGCACAGGCGCAATCAGAACAATTGCAAATTTAGATCATGAAACAATAGCCCACTTCCACTTCCACGTGCATGTTAGAGACAGTGGGAACCCGCAGCTCACAGCAGAGAGCCCAGTTGAAGTGACCGTCGAGGTAACTGATGTCAATGACAACCCACCAGTGTTCAGCCAGGCTGTGTTTGAGACAGTCTTGCTCCTGCCCACGTATGTTGGTGTTGAGGTTCTCAAAGTCAAGGCTACAGACCCCGATTCCGAAATCCCTCCTGAACTAACATACAGTCTAATTGAAGGCAATATGGACCATTTTTTAATCGATTCAGCCACAGGAGTACTCACCATTAAAAACAATAGCCTCTCCAAAGACCATTATATGCTAATAGTAAGAGTATCTGATGGGAAGTTTTATAGCACTGCTATGGTGACAATAATGGTAAAAGAAGCCATGGATAGTGGGCTCCATTTCACACAAAATTTTTATTCCACTTCTATCTCAGAAAACAGCACCAATATTACAAAGATCGCTGTGGTGAATGCTGTTGGTAACCGCCTCAATGAGCCTTTGAAATACAGTATACTAAACCCAGGCAACAAATTTAAAATCAAATCCACCTCAGGAGTCATTCAGACAACCGGCATCCCCTTCGACCGAGAGGAGCAAGAGCTGTATGAGTTGGTGGTGGAAGCAAGCCGCGAACTGGATCACCTTCGTGTCGCTCGAGTGGTGGTGAGGGTTTACATTGAGGACATAAACGACAACGCCCCAGTGTTTGTGGGGCTTCCATACTATGCTGCTGTGCAAGTCGATGCTGAGCCTGGTACCCTGATATATCGAGTCACAGCTATTGACAAAGATAAGGGCGAAAATGGTGAGGTGTCCTATCTTCTGAAGGAAGACTATGGACATTTTGAAATTGATAGAGGAACTGGCAGCGTCACTTTAAAAGAAGCCTTCAATTCTGATTTATCTAATATAGAGTATTTGGTTGTCATTCTTGCAAAAGATGGCGGTAACCCCTCATTGTCTGCTTTGGTAGAGCTCCCCATTACTATTGTTAACAAAGCGATGCCTGTGTTTGACAAGCCCTTCTATACAGCTTCCGTGAATGAAGATGTAGAAATGCACACGCCAATTTTAAGCATAAATGCAACCAGTCCAGAAGGCCAGGGTATCATTTATATCATTGTTGATGGAGATCCCTACAACCAGTTCAATATTGACTTTGATACTGGAGTTCTGAGTGTCATCAGCCCACTGGACTATGAAATAAATTCTCTTTTTAAGCTGACGGTGCGAGCCAGCGATGCCCTCACTGGTGCTCGAGCTGAGGTCACCGTGGACCTGATCATTAATGATGTGAATGATAATCCTCCACTTTTTGATCAGCCATCTTACAATGCTACTTTATCTGAAGCATCTTTGATTGGGACTCCAGTACTGCAGGTTGTTGCTCTTGATGCTGACTCTGACAATAACAGGATTGTGCAGTATCAGATAGTCCAGGACACCTTTAACAGCACAGACTATTTCCATATAGACAGCAGCAGTGGCCTAATTCTGACAGCCCGGATGCTGGACCATGAACTCATACAGCAGTGCAGCTTGAAAGTCAGAGCAACCGATAACGGGTTCCCACCACTAAGCAGTGAGGTTCTTGTTAGTATCTCCGTAACAGATATGAATGACAACCCTCCAGTTTTTAACCAGTTAATATATGAATCATATGTGAGCGAACTGGCACCTCGAGGTCATTTTGTGACTTGCGTCCAAGCCTCTGATGCCGACAGCTCTGATTTTGACAGGCTGGAGTACAGCATCCTATCGGGAAATGATCGAACCAGTTTTATCATGGACAGCAAGAGCGGTATTATCACCCTTTCCAACCATCGCAAACAGAGAATGGAGCCCATGTACAGCCTGAATGTGTCCGTGTCAGATGGTCTGTTCACCAGCACCGCTCAGGTGCACATACAGATCCTCGGGGCCAACCTCTACAGCCCTGTCTTTTCGCAGAGCGTTTACGTTGCAGAGGTTAGAGAAAACGCTACTCCTGGAACTAAGGTAATCCACGTGAAGGCAACAGATGGGGATTCAGGTGTATATGGCCAGATAAGCTACTCCATAATAAATGACTTTGCCAAGGACCGATTTTTGATTGATAGCAATGGGCAGATTCTGACAACTGAGAGGTTAGACCGGGAGAACCCGCTGGAAAGTGATATCGGTATATTTTTGAGAGCCCTCGATGGAGGTGGCAGGACCACGTTCTGCACTGTGAGAGTGATAGTAGTGGATGAGAATGACAACGCTCCCCAGTTTATGGCAGTCGAATACAGAGCAAGTGTCAAAGCAGATGTTGGGAAAGGTTACTTGGTGACCCAAGTGCAAGCAGTAGATCCAGATGCTGGAGCCAATTCCAGAATTACCTATTCTCTGTATAGTGAGGCCTCTGTTTCTGTAGCTGATCTGCTTGAAATAGATCCAGACAATGGATGGATGGTCACCAAGGGTAGCTTTAACCAGCTGAAAAACACTGTTCTGTCCTTCTTTGTCAAAGCAATTGATGGTGGCATCCCTGTAAAGCATTCCCTCATTCCTGTCTACATCCATGTTTTGCCTCCAGAAACAATTTTACCTTCCTTTTCTCAACCCCAGTATTCTTTTACCATAGCAGAAGACACCCTCATAGGTAGTACCATTGACATTCTCCATGTTTTGCCTAATCAGGGTGCTTTGTATAGCACAGTTAATGGCGAGCTGACTGAAAACAACAAAGATGGGGTTTTCATCATAGAGCAAGACACGGGGCTCATTAAACTGGATAAGAGACTTGACCACGAGACTAACCCTGCTTTTCACTTCAAAGTTGCAGCGACCATTCAGTTAGACAAAGTAGACATTGTGTTGACTGTGGATGTGGAGGTTAAGGTATTGGATGTAAACGACAACAAGCCCGTGTTTGAAACAGCAAGCTATGATGCTATAATAATGGAAGGGATGCCTATAGGAACAAAACTTACACAAGTTAAAGCAGTTGATGCAGACTCAAGTGCAAATGGGCAGGTGACCTATACACTTGCGGTGGAATCAGAGCTGGAGAAGATCACAGAAGCATTCACCATTGACAGCAACAGTGGCTGGATCAGCACACTGAAGGATCTGGACCATGAGAAAGATCCTGCTTTCACCTTTGCAGTGGTGGCCTCAGATCTGGGGGAAGCTTTATCCTTGTCATCAACCACCTTGGTCTCGGTTACTGTGACAGATATAAATGATAATGCACCCGTCTTTGAACATGAGGTGTACAGAGGGTCGGTGAAGGAGAGTGACCCTCCAGGGGAAGTTGTGGCTGTTCTTAGCACCTGGGATGAAGACACGTCTGATGTCAACCGACAGGTTAGCTACCATATTACAGGTAAGAAACAACTTGCATGCTTTCTTCCTAAAACCAGCTTTGCTGAAGAACTGTTCATGCGTCCACTTTTAGGTGAACGTTTAGTAGGGTTTCAGCTAAATTATCACTGTGAGTCAGACAAATGCATCTCTCTTTGATTTTTGTTTTTTTTTTTAATTTGGATAGAATTTGCAACAACTCGCAAACCTGAAAAGAGGGGGAGTATGTGTGCGTCTGTCTGTCCTGGTTATTCTCTCTCTAATTTACAAGATTAATGCTTCATGGTTTGCTAAATGCAATGTAGTGTGACACATCAACCCATAATAATTGATATGTCAGCTTGGAAATCATCATGACAGTGTTTCAGCCAAGGGAAGAAAAACCTTTTATTCTTAAGGAGAAAATCCTTACATTTCCAAACATTTAAAATTTTTTGAAATAGCATTTTTTCTTTTGAGATAGGAAAGTCCATGCAGGAGCCACTTTGAAATACCATATTTATGGGGAGGGGGGAGAAATTAATGAATTTTACATTGGAAGGGGTGGAGGGATGCCATTTCTTATCAGCACAGATTTCTGGCCGCCGAAATAGTAAACCGCTTAGAAAGACTGGTTAGCTGCCATGCATTGTTATAGACAGCGTAAGGAAATTTTGATTACATTACTAACATGTTTTTCAAAGTGTGGTAACACTGCTCTTTCCTATTGTGCAATATTTATTATCATTTTTTTTTCTCCTGCATTCAGACTGGCTTTTCTGTATCTTACAAGTGATGGGGTGCTGCAGTTATTTTTCTGCCTACAGCTTGCATTCTCCAATAGATTTTGTCAGGGCACAACTTTATCACTTCCCCTCAACCTTCACCGTCCGAGAGCTAATATTAATTACATAGTAATAATGGGATTATTGGACAAATTCATATTTTTCTGACTGGATGGGATTAGAATTACAGAAAACTGCATGTAAGCAGCAGTCTATGGGCAAAAATGACAACTAACTGGATAACAGCTTGTATATATTGCTCTGGAGGGTAAGAATCCTACTTCTTCATTAGTTATCAAATTGGAAGTGGCTGTGGGATCATGTGTAGGGAAAGGTGTGATGATCCAGTTAGCCATACATTATCTGTGTTACTCATCAGAAGCAGCACCATTTTCAAAGCAGCCAGAAATGCATTCTGACTGTTTACTTTAAAGTGTGGATTCAATTTAAAGGTTTGCAAAGACTATGTGCTTATAGGGTGATTTGTTGTAGGATATTAGAAGTAGAGGCAAAAATAATCCTGTGGCTAAAGCACAGGATTTGGAGGCTTTGGGCAAGATGCATGAGCTGCTGGTTCCACAGTTTTCAGACATCTAAAAGTAAATAAGTTGTGCCGCATCCTAGAGATTTTGTGATATTTGAAGGAATTTTGGGATCCCAGTATAGAAAGTACTGTAGGAAATGCAAACTCTTTGTGTTTGTAATAAAGATATGTTAGTGCACTGTGACCATTAGATACTGTTTTCTCTTTATTCTGGAGTCTTTCGGTCATCTCCCATAATTAATTATGCTTTTAGTTACATAATACTCATAGAATCAGTCGCAGAATTATGGAACAGTTTGGGTTGGAAGGGCCCTTCAAAGCTCATCCAGTCCAACCTCTGCCATGAGCAGTGACATCTTCACCAGCTCAGGTTGCTCAGAGCCCCGTCCAGCCTGGCCTGGGATGTCTCCAGGGATGGGGCATCCACCACCTCTCTGGGAAACCTGGGCCAGGGTTTCACCACCCTCACTGTAAAACGTTTCTTCCTTATTTCTAGCCCAAACCTCCCTTCCTTTAGTTTAAAACCATCACCCCTTGTCCTATCACAACAGGCCCTCATTGCTGGCTCATGTCCAGCTTTTTGTCAAATCTCTCAGCTATTAATTTAATAATAACTGGACTTTTAAATAATAACTGTCACATCTGACTCAAAAATTATAGATCATTCTGTACCTTAATTTCTATCACAGTTTAAAATTTCCCAGGTATTTTGCTGGTATTTTAGTTTCTGAAAACATTAGATGTCAGAGCCCAAAACTTTCTCTAATGCCTGCTGTACAATTACTGATGTGTATGAGCTCAGAAATTCCACTGTCTTTTAATATATCCTTTGAATTTGGGAAATGCACAAGGAGAAATTAGATTCTTTTGATTAAAATGTCAAAACATATTAAAGTACAGTTTAACTAGCAAAATAGTCTGTCCACGCTTTACCCCAAACTGAGCTCAGGAACTGCACTTGACTATTTCATAGACTCAGATTAGCCAGATGATTACTCAAATGCTGTGGCTTTCTGGGGGCGTTTTGAGCCATAGAAACTTCTGCAAGTACAATAGGCAAACTCTGAGAAAAAGCGGGACACAGACAAAAAGGCTGAAGAAAACAAACCGTGAGAATGACGTGTGGATCTACCCAAGCCAGCTTTGTGCAAATGTACCTGGAGAAAAGGAGCACACAGAAGATAGATGGAAAATTTCGTCATTTAGGAGAGGAAAGCAATAAACAGTCTGGGTCAGATATGATCAGTGAAGAGCCCTTTGCACTCTCTCGAAAAGTGCAAACACTTATTGCATACTTCTGGTCAACTTTGAAAAGGGGTAGACACATTCTGGTGAATAAATATATATTCTGGCAAGTAGCTGCCATTTTCAATTCCACCTTCATCTACATTTTATGGTGGGGAAAAAATTTTGCACTTACCCTTATTTGTAGTTTGATAGCAGCGGGAGATGTTCACAAAGAGAAACTACCATATAAAAATCTTAACAGAAAATGGAAAAAAAAAATCCGTAGGAAGTGCTGATGGTACAAATGCACTTAGTGAACTAGTGAACTTAGTTTTCTTTTGAAGGCTCATTTCAGGTTATTGTCTATATCATTTGAGCCAGTTTGGCTAAAATCAGGGCTCTGCTGATGTTTAGCTAGGATGTTTAGATCCAGCCATTTATTACTGAGATTTAACAGTGATAAACTAATAAAAGCCAGGAAAAAAAAGTCATTTGCCAAGACTTTGGTACCGTAAAGGGTTTTGTGTTCCTCAGTTATGTTAATTAGGACGATGATGTTAATGTAAGGACAGACAATAGTCTTTAAGCTTGGTTCAGTTGAATACAGAGAAGATGGACAGTGTGGTTTGGAAGACAGAACTGGTATTGTACCCAGTAGGATTTTTGCTGGGTTGATTTTGTGATTGCCCAGTATGAGCAAAGTGACATTGTTTGTTTGCTTTTATTATATGTTTGAGATCTTGGAGCTCTGGAGAAACGGATGTTTCAGTATTTGGGGAGGACTTGTGCTGCAGGCTGAAGAACAGCATCTGCAATTTTATGATAGTAAAGCTAAGAGGATTGGGTTTATCATTTTGGCAGCTCAATAAACATGCAACATCTTAAACTGGGGGTGAGGGATAAATCTATTGATTTTGTGTGATGTAAATGCCTGAAGTTCTAATTGGGAATTGAAAGTATCTAAATAAATGCATAAATATAAGAGAGAACCTAAATAAATTAGTAAATATTCAGTTCCCCCTCCCGGATTGGGACATTACAGTGAAAACTGATACTGTTGGCTTCTAGTTTTCACTTCCCTTTTAGCCGTTAGAATTCCCCCTGTGTGTGCTTTAGTAATGATGTGTGTCAGGATTTGTTTATTTTGGATCACTGTGTCTCTGCATTTCATTTGTATCTGGCTGTTTTCTTTCTTTACTTAAACTTGAGCTTGATTTGGCTTTGTACTATTTGCTGACTAGGGAGGGAGAGCATTAGTTAAACTTCAAGTAACAAAAGATAAAAGATAATGCTGCTTCTTTTAGCCTCAAAGCCTTTCTAAAAAGTTACTGGAGTGTTTTTTGTAGCTAGCACGTCACTGTTTTGACATCCAAAGTAGAACATAAGAAAACTGCCAAAAGATTTTAAAGAATGCATTAATACATGTAGTCAGGAGGCTTCAGTTCAGAAAAGCTACATTATTCAGAGCAAAAAACTAATTAATTACAACACCCCTAGGAAACGGAATCTGCTTACATATATTAGTGAAAAAGTTAATTAATCACTGCAGAATGAGATCTGTGTCAAGACATACATGTAAGTACTAGGAAATGGTTCCCTGGGCCACAATGTGGATTTTTTTGTGTTTCCTTTTGTAAGGACATTTCCTTGATGATATTTTAGTGTTTACATCTCATTATTTCTGTTACACTTTATAGTACAACCTCCACCTTCCATCAACAAAGCATATCACCAGTCCTGAGAAGCGAAAAAAATGAAAGGTAGCACTAATAAAAAAGGCATGCAGATAAACTGTTACACATGTTCGCTGATTATTGCACAGGCTTCTTGGTCATTTAAATTGATCCCTTTCTAGTGGAGTAAATGGGGGGGAAAAGGCACCCCAAGGACCCTTTTTTTATACATACTCCTGAAATTCCTCTGTATGATTTAAAAGCCATTCCATCAACAACAAAGCAGCAGTGATTTTAAAATTGCTCCAAGCTAGTGTTACTGCCAGCCATAAAAGCCACCAGCTGATTTTAATTAGATTTTACCTTTCCTCTTTTCTTAGCAATAAGATACCCATACCTTGAGTGTATGGCTTCATAGTTGGTCAGGACAGTTAATAATTTCCTTTTACAAAAGGACTAATATGCAGGAAAGCACTGATTGATATCACGAAGCTAAATAAGAATATTGGAGACCTTTTTTTATTAATGGTTTACAACATTAAACTCACTATGACAAGATTACAGCCTTTTATAAAGGAGAGTGAAGCTTTTGTATGCTGGTTTTGAACTGAATAGGGAGAATTTAATGGCGATTAGCAGGGGTCTACCTTTGAAGTCACATTAAGACTCAAGTCAATGGACAGGTTCTTGTTGCCTTGAGTTGTATTCAGATCTGGCCTGTAGTGCACGTCGACATACTGTGTAACCTTATTTAGGAGAAATGTGTGTTTATATCACACCACTGATTAAACAAGGTTTAACAGAGTCCTCTGATGATTATTGCAGACTGTCATAGAAATCAGGGGGAAAACTGAGATCTACTTGGTTTTGTGATCAAAAAAGGTGATTTTCTAGCAACAGAAAATATCTGCGTTTGACGTATCAGTTTTGTGCTCTGTGTGATCAGAGGACCATTTATAATTATAATGCCAATCTGACTAATTTTCTGGAAATCTTATTCATTACAACGTGCTTTTTTGACACAGTTTCAGCTATCACAAATGGTGATGCCTAACAAAAAAGATTACCCAGCCTGTCTCAACTGACTTAGTTTTCATATTAAATAGAAACCAGTCTATCTTCTCATTGGTAGCTCCTGAAGAAGGCATACATTACAGCTTGTGACCTCTTTTCCAGTTTTTGATGTAGAAAGGAGGTATGAAATGTGCTTTACACTTTTTTGCTTGGTTTTAAGCTCAGTTTCAAGTTCGGATCTTCTCTGCCTTGGTTGTTTTGGTTTTTTTTTTTTGCTTAGAAGATCCCTGGAATCTGACAGAATTGTGACACCAGAAGCAACAACAGTGACACCTAATCGCTTGACAGCAGAGGCAGCTCAAATAAATTCAGCCTTGGATTTTTATTTTTTAAATACTTATTACTCAATCATTCAACACGAGTACTAGATCCCATGACACATTTTAAGACCCTGAGTAAGTTGTAAGCAAAAGTACACCAGCATGCTTGACATTCTTCAGCCTGTTACAAGAAAGAATAAGCATTCCTTTAATACCTTTATGCCACTTTTATGCATGAGAAACATGGAAAGTAGTTCTCAGATTGCATTTCTGCATGGGAGAGCACAGGAGAAGGTTTAATATGGTGGAGAAAGAGCTAATAGTGGGTTAGCTGGAATTAAAGGTCACCCAGGGGACCAGCGTGATGCTTTTTTCTATGTCCTCGCTCAGTTTCTGTAGGACAGTTTCCTGAGGACAGTGTGAACCAAATCTTTCCCTCTCCCAACCTGCTTTTGTCAGCAGTCAGTGTAATGATGTGGAAGAGCAACTCTGCCAGGTTCAGTGTCAGTGTTAGGGCAAGATAAAAAGCTGTTCTGCTTGGTCTCCTGCACTCCTTTCACCAGCTCTCACAGATACATTTGATCTAATTATACTGCTTATCTTTCAACTGCTCCTCAAATGACCTCTTGTTAGGACTATTTAATACTAATGTGTCTTCCTGTGTCGTGTAAACTTTTTTCAAAACTAGAATTTTAATGAGCAGAAGAGCAGCGCAGCTGTATGATAAAGCTTTCATTAGAGGATTCCTTAATAGAACCCACTTCCAGTCCTTGATTGCATAATCAACAGCTAATGAAATTGTCTTGGTAACAAGAGCTACGGTGTATTACATCCTCTCCTGAGACTAAGTGGAAAGACAATTGTACCAGCCTGAGAGGACTATTGATTGTTCACAGTTTGAATTTGATTGCCCTTACGGGGAACTAAACAAGAGATCATCTTCAGCTCTGCTAAATGGATTTTGTTTCCAGTGACAGTTATTGGTTCAGGTTCACACAAGGCATTCGGGGGACAATAAACACAGGGAGTGTAATCTTGTTACAGATTTCCTGAGTCTGAGTGTATGAAAGCTCTGATCACAGTAAAACAGATGACGGCTGCTCAGTTTGGGTCCTCTGCGATGTGTCTGTGTGTTTAAACGCGGTGGGAGCATTGAAGGGATGCCCCAGCGCATGGCGTGTTGCTTGTCTCGTTGCAGGAGGGAATCCCAAAGGCAAGTTTGCTCTGGGACTGGTGCAGAATGAGTGGAAGGTTTATGTTAAAAGGCCTCTAGATCGGGAAGAGCAAGACGTTTATTATCTGAACATCACCGCCACAGATGGCCTCTTCGTAACCCAAGCCGCCGTGGAAGTGACCGTCACCGACGTTAATGATAATAATCCAGTTTGTGAACAGGTGAGTTAGCAACGCCATCAGCAATTNTGGGAGGAGCAGAAGAAAACAATCCTGTGAAACCAAGATGGGAGGGTAGTGGTCTAGTAAAGGTAGCAAAGGAGTCTTGTCCATAGTGGCTTTAGTTGTCTTTAGAAAATATGAAGCATTGTCAGGTGGCATTGGGCAGGCAATCTTCCCCTGCAGAAAAAATGTGCTTTCCCTTCACAACCAATGTAGAAATGCCTTCAATGTAGTTTAGCTCCAGTCTTCCTGAATCCGGTAGATAACAGAGACCCAGTGGAAAAGACAGAATAAAGTAGCTTGTTCTCTTGTTGTCGGGCATACATTCGGTGTGCCCTGACCGTGGCTTTCACAGCACTAGCTGGATAGCTAATGTGGGG
>VWYH01004651.1:0-52801 GCA_013399365.1 Pampusana beccarii
TTCATCAATTCCAGAGTGCTGCCTCACCGATGCAAGCCCAGTTACATCCCCATCCCCCTTCAAGTCTAGTTTAAAGCTTTCTTGATTGTACCAAAAAATATCAGATTTGGAAGAGTATAACCAAAATAATTTCAGACTGAACTGGAGTATTATGAAGTCATTCATTAGTTTTCATGTGAGAAACTTTCTGGTACTCATTCAGCCAAGAGTTTCAATTATTTTAATGAATACAGGGAGAAATTTGGAATTTGAGATAAGCTTTTGAGTTATTATAAAGTCCTAGTTCTATTTCAATATGCTATGTCAACCAGTTGGTATACCAATTGAAGATACTGGATGCAAGGAAGATCTAGATTACCAGTTGGGCCAAAGCAAGTATAACACATCATCTTCTGATGTAGACTGACCAGAAGCAAATTTTGAAATACCAGATGAGACAAACTATCTTAAATTTGGAAAAACACACACAAATTAAAATAAAACAGCTCCATTCCCACTCCTCAATTCTTATATTTAAAGGGCACTGGACGGGAATAAACATGCCATAACAAATATCTTGATGCTTCCAGCTGATTCTTTGTCCAGAATTTGGGTCTCTAATTAAATCACATCTAAAGTGAGTCTTCACAGTAAAAATGAAAACAGGCAGATGAAATACGTGTTTGTCAGACATCTTCACAATGGACGTTTTTCTCTCATTTCTGAGAATACATGAAGGATAATGAAAGTTAGAATGTTTGTTTTCCTGGAATTTGCTGAGGAATGGCCTAATTAAGAAAATGGAGATAGGGGTTATGCCTCTTCTCTATTCTCAGAATATGTTCCAGACATGACCTTTCAAAGCTGTAGATGACTGAAATTGTTGGCGAAATAGATCCCTTGTAATTATTAATAAAGTGTTATTTAGAGCTCTATGAATAGATGACTACAAGAAAACAAAACCCTAAGGACAGATTCTAGGCACACATAAATTAGTATATTTCTGTTGTCCTTAATGAGATCAATTTACACTAGATGAGAATCTACTCAACGTTGCACTAATATTAACTGACAACGTTACATGTACAAGTTTAATGGGTTTAATACTGCTTCAGAGTTAAATTTTCTTCTTGTACATATGCATGTCTCCTATGTTCTTGAAGACAGCAAAATTTTTATTCTAATTTCTAGACTTGTTCAATCCCAGAGCATTTCTTACTATAGTTTTATGTATTTTTAGTATCTTATTGAAGCTGAGGGGCTTAATTTAATTACATGATCATACGTTAGGTCATTGTCATTTTCCTTTAGGGTAGTGGTATTTTTATAACTAATTCACACTAGCAACTGTGAAGCTGCATACATTTTAAAGATTAACTGTTTTGTAAGTGAATTTCTTAATATCTGAAAGACAAAAAGCCATTAAAGTATAAATCATTAATTTGGTTGATATCCTTGTGTCTGCAGGGGCAAAATAATATATTTTCAATTGTTTTACAGATCACCATGGGAGGACTGCCTAGGCTTTGGACAGCAGAATATTGCACAAGAGATTTTTTTTATATTGCTATACTGATATTGCTATAGGAAAAAAAAAAAAAAATGGAATGAAAGATTTTTTTTATATTGATGTTTAAAAATTAAAAAAAAAAAAAAAAAAAAAAAAGAAGAAAAAATAAACAGATCTATTTTAAAAATTGCTAGACCTAGAAAGAATAGGCAATACCACTCTGAAAATTGATACAATCTTACATGTACATTTAAAAACAGAAATAAAGGCTAGCAATTTTATGTGAATTCACAGATTTAATGTTTTCTGCCACACCTATTTCCTAAGTGAGCCAGGGGTCACAACAGTGATTTTAGCAGGTGAACAGCACTGGGGTGGGACTGTAAAATGTTAAACTTATTTTATATTCTGAGGTTATCAAACAGAGTTCTAATGTTTACAGCATTTTGTGTAAATTACTGTTACTCGCCTGTGGCTTTCAATCTTTGGGATGGTTTGGAGAACAACTGAAGCATAATCTATTTTTGAAAGTGTTAGTAACAGAGTTAAGACTCAGAATATACATCTTATATTCAACCGACTCTACCAATGGAGAAATAAGGGATTATAAATATTTTGCCAGTGTAAATTAAAAAAAAAAATTACTAAAAGAAATTGCTCTGTTATGCAGTTAAAAATATTACATAACCTTTTGTCAAGTTTTGTGACATATCCATATATAAAAAACTGAAAAATTTAAATTTGTGACACACTTTAAATTCCTAAGCATCTTCTCTTTCAAAACTTTTGTTCAAACTGCATGCTGTGCAATTCCTCCAATGTTTCTGTACTCTCAGAAGAACAAATGAGATAAATATATAAATAAAATAGGGGCCACGCTGCTCTCCAGAGAACAATTAGTGATCATTTGCATAGTCTTTACAATTCAAATGTGAAATAAAAGCCATGTGTCCCAACTGATGTTTGAATTCTGCTCTATCATTTCCCAGAGGAAATGGTAGCAACACACACTTTCCCAGAAGAAGAGAAAGCCTTATTTTGAAAAGCTTCACATTTGAAAATATTGCCTCTAATGTCATATGCATACCCACATTTCAGGGAAATCTGTAGTTTTCCATTAACTGAAATAATTTTATTATTATAAATTGTTAAAATGTACAAAGCATTATTTTCTTCTGTCACAGCTGACTTTCATAATTGAGCATATTTTCTTTGTCATTATAATTTCCTAATCTGTATATTTACCTTCACATATAGCAATTTTTTCCTGTTTGGTTTGTTTTTTCCAATTACTTTTTTTTTTTTTTTTTCCTGCTATATGGATGAACTTGCATAATTTCTATCAGCAGTTCTTTTGAATTACTACAGATAGGTAATATGTTCCACTGAATTCTAGCAGAAACTGTAGATGTGTATTTTTTGTTATTATTTTATAATGAGGAAGAATGTGAAGTTGGAGAAGTCAAAAAATTAGACAATACCTTGTTAAGGGAAAAAAAACTGTAGAGGCATTTCCATTCTTTATTACAGTGCAGATTATATCAAATAATTCTGAGGTACGATCTCCTCTCTAGTTACTGCCTTCAATTAGTCAAGTTTTTTAAAGAAAATAATAGACATGCTCCTAATGACACACAGTCCAGATACATGAAACATGTTTTGCAAGTCTTTTCATTTCCATCTATTTCTTCTCAAGTGATCTATAACCAGACCGATTATATTTATATAAGCACCATAACTCACCCCATCTATGTCTTCTCTGTCTTACTTCATTTCCTTCAACCCCAATATTTTCTTCACTTTCTTCCTCATTTCTTTTTACTGACTTTTTTAAAAACCTGATAAAGGAATGGTTGTGCAATTGTATCCAAAGATTGGTTGTCCACTGATTCTGCTGACCGAGGATGGTAATAATGAGTAACTAAGTACTGGTATTTGCAATTGTTTAAGATTTCCCAAAATACGTAGCAAATACAGGTTCTGGAATTATACCATTCAAGATTACAATTTCTGCAGCAGAAACTCATCTCCATTGTTTTGTCATACTGCAACTGACGACCACAAAGTCGGTGTAAAGGCATAGTCTAACAGTTTGCTTTAGAACAAGACCTTTAATTTAGTCTTGCTGAGCTATTGTGTTTTGTTTTATTTTATTTTATTTTGTTTTATATTTTATTTTTCCCCTCTCTCTCCCATACAGTCATTTGAAGAGTAAAATATATGTACAATAAAAAATGAAATGTAGCTCAGTTAATAGCATGGTTACAAACAAAGAAGGTGTCTTCCAATGCACTGTACAGATGAAAACTACATAGTTCTAGAGATTAAATAAATTTTAAAAAAATAGATTAAGAAGTAGATAAAATACAGTCACAGGAAAGAGATAAAAGAAGGAAAGAATTTAAAGAAAGAGTTTACAAAAAAAATTCAGATGCACAAGCTTTCAATATTTTCGTCTCAAATTTCATTGAATGTATTCCTTCTGGTAAAAGTCCAACACCAGGATATTTTTGTTAGATCAATTTGGCCTTTAACACCATACCATATCCATCTCATACATACAGACGATTTATATTCTGTCTAATCTGAGTTTTTGAAGGCTCACACTCTTCTGTAGTAACTTTTAATCAGCCATTTCTAGTCTTATATTTCAAGGACTTTTTGTCTTACACATAGTCACAAACATCAAACACAAGAAAGTTCTAAATTTAAAAAAAAAAGTTTTCAGGGTCATGTGACACTTTAAGACATAATCAGATGTGGGTGGGGAGAGAGGAGAAAAAAGGAAAAACACCTCCCTGCTTTTTCCTTGAGAAAAGTCAGGAGATAGCAAAGATTGTATTTGAGTACTGATACTTTTCAACCTATGCACATATCAGCATCTGTCAGCACTGGCAAAAGGGCACATGGGCTGAATTCATAAATGAAGTTTTATGCGCAATGCAGATTTCACTTTACAGTGGGACAAGTATAACATCATTCCAACAGTCTTAGAGAATTAAACTGAAGTAAGCGCAGTGTTGCCACTTTGCTAGTCATTATTTGCTCTTTATCACTGAACGTTTTATTAAGATGTGTTAGGCTAATTGAGGTATCTTCAGATCTTCTAACAGATGCCATGAAATATTTAGTTTTACCTGGGCAGTCCGAGACAAAATGAAAGAATGCCAGGAAAGTTCTCCAAAACACAAACTCCAGTGACTCTCTGGCCTAGAACGAGTCTCACCATCTGGGCCATATGGACGCTCATCTGTATGTACCACCTCTCTTTTGGTCACACAGTTTTATATCATACTGTTATTCTGCTTCATTCTATAAAATCTGTAGAAAGTTCATAGAAAGAAACGTTTCTTATGCGTTTTTCCTGTAACCATCTCAACTTCTAGTAGATTGACATTATTATTATTGATTTTAAGTGGCAGCCAATGATGGTCAATATATTTTGATTTTACAGTGGTAATATTTTATACTGCACCTTCTATGTTTAATGATTGCATGTGTTAAGATTGAAAAGTACTTTGTCATAATTTTCAGCAAGTGCCTCTGCCATCAATGAGAAGTCCGTGTACTGAGAAAACAGAAAGATTAACCAAACCAAACAAAAAAAACCCAACCCAACCCTACAACCTCTTAGGAAAGAATAATGAGTTGGACACCACAGAAAAATACATAGCTTATCATTGTTCTGCAACTAGATTGAATTAATTTTCTAGTCAGAAGTCAGAAAATGTTGCTTGAAGCAAATACTCTCAAAAGTGCTGTTGCATAATTATGATTAGTTTCTTAAATGTACTTAAATTGAATTTTGTGAAACTTGATGACTAAGACCTTTGAAAATACAGTTTAATGTCAGCACCAGTGAGATGGAAAAGCAGTCTGCAGTGACCACAAGACATTGTCATGTACCTAGAATACCTTGAAACCGCAGAAGACTATTATTTCTCTAATCTGCACAAGATGTTGGGTTGAATCTGTAGGAAAGCAAGGGGATTATCCATGAAGAAATGTATGTTATAAGTTTTTCTCTGGAAATAGGCACATATGAAGTAGAGGCAAACTTTGTTTTCAAGTCTGAAGCAAGTAATTTGGGTTATTTGTACCAAGGCTGGAGGTACTTGGTGATGCAATTATGAATACAATGGCAAAAGTTTCCTCCTATTACACTTTGACTTCTTCATACCATTTTGACACTGCTGTAGGGTTTCTGACCTTTGCTCATATCCCTGATCCTTTAATAATCACTATTTACTATTTCTAATTGTTAAAGGAAAATGTAAATAACTAATTTTCCTTTTACACCTAAATATAAAGAAAGTTTTATTGAGATCCATCTAGTTTAACACTGTAAAGTATAGGTAAATTTCAATAAAAAGAGCATTTAATGACAAGTACAGAAAGTGTATCTGGCATTTATCACAGCCATTAATAAATTATCTCAAATAATTCACATCGATTTTGAGCCATAATTAGACATAAGAATGCAATTTATGACAAGACTACATCAACTTAAAAGATGTTCCTTCCAACCAGAAATACTCTCTTGTATCCTAAATCCACAATGTCACTATAAATTAGTTATTGTTGTGACATAAAAAAAGAATATTTTAGCTTCAGGTGAACCATTAAATATGCATCTTCCAACTTTAAAAAAGACATTTCAAAATGAAAAATTGTTGGCTCCAACTTTTTCAATTTCTATGTTGTATTAGGTGCCAGAAATGATTTTGAAAATGATAGCCTCTGGGTAAAGCAGAATGTATACAAACTGCTTCATTTTACATCTCAATAGTCTAAGTTGACTGCATTAATCAAGTGGAGGCAGTCATCAGGTAGTCAAATAGACACCTTCTAGCTGACCTTGCAGATTTTTGTTGCTAGTGGACTTAAGGTTTTCTGAAATTATGTTAATCCTCATTAAGAGTGATGCAGGTCATAATGTACAGCGTTGCAAGTCTTCATCCCTGGTTGCAATGTCAAGGTAGGAAGAAAAACAGCATCTTATATTAAACACCTCTAGGTTTTACTACAGGCAGAAGACGTTCCGTTAGTATTCTTTGTCTCATCACTTGTAGAATCAGCACACATTTACAGTTTATTTTTACTGCACCTCAGAATACATCACCTGTAGCAAAGTAAGGAAATATGCACTGCTTTTCCACCTGTCAGAATAAATGAATGGCATAAAATCAAAATTTCAAGAGGCATTCAGTGGCTTGTAATGTATACTAGCATATATTATTATGCTGTTTCCCGTTATTGGTGAGATGAATAAATGACTTACACCTTAATTCTTGCTTTCTTGCCAAACACAATGACTGATTTAAGTACCTGAGTTCCCCATTTTTGGGGGGCTGTCTTAAATTCTTGTTTGTTTGTGGTTTTCTTTGTTTGTTTTGTTGTTATTGTTGTCTGTGTTTGTTTGTTTTTGTTTTCCAGGCTTTCTGGTATACACATATCCATCTTCCATAACTTCATCCACCAAACATTTTAATTTGATGGTTTCCTTTTTTTTCCTATATTTTTGCTGCTTACACTGCCTTTTCACAATTCTTTAGTTTTTTCTTCTCTGTGTCATATTTCTCTATGTCTACTTTGACTTAATTTGACTTTGTAGTTCTCTTTCTATACATTCTTTTCTATTGGCTATTTTTCTTCTTCCTATTCTTAATTTTTTACTTTGTTTATTCTTTTTGTTGATATATCGTCTGCTGCCTTTTTTTTCTATATATATCTTTCCTTGTCTTCCCTTTTAGTATTAGTTTTTACTTTACTCCAGATGTGGTGTTATTCTAACAGCAATAAGATGTCGGCATCCTTTGGTCCATTTCACATAAAATAAAATTTCTTTAAAAACATATTGCTTTCACAAGAACAATGGCCCATCTGTTGCAATACTATGCATTTTTTCAAAAAGTTACCAGCCAAGGAAAATTATTAGAATAATCTAAGATACTGTGTGATTTAGTACTTCTGTATCACTAACATTGCTGCCAGGAAAACTAATTAAAACTAATAGACTTCGGTTTTATATGTATTTAGAGTTTAGCTATAGAATTTAAGACCTGCCAAGAAAACCCGGATAAACCTTAAAATGTTTAAAGGTGGAAAATGAACAAGCATTTACTGTCCTTGCTGGTCTGCTTCAGAAATATGATGTCTTATATTAAGATCCAGTTATGTGAATAATTATATTTCTTTGTCGTCTATTTTGACAAGTCTTGTGAAGGACTATCTAATCTTTTCCTATTAGTGTAGCGTGACACTTCTATTGTGAAACCAATTTTCAAAAAGACTATCAAAGTTTTACTTGTTTATGTAACTTCTATCAACTGTTTTGCATTTGTTGGCTAGAACCAAAGAGGAGCTCGTTGTAGAAATATTAATTAATTTATTTTATTTTGGGGTATCAGTGGTGTTCTTTACAAAAGCTTAACTGATGTATAGGTATGTGTCCTCTGTACCTGTGAAATCCTAGCTCCACTGAGATCAACTTGACCTCAAAGAAGCGCTAATTGTATACACATACTTTGACAACTGTCACTTATATGCCAGTGCTAACAACACTTTCTAATGTATAGTTTTCAAATATCTGCATTGTTTTCTTACTATATTATCTAAGATAAAATTCTAAAATATCATAAATTCAAGGAAAATAATCTGGTTTGGGTTGAGAAGTAAACCAGATTCAAAGCTTGGCAGGCATTTTAAATTGTTTTGAAGCTTTAATTCTGTTTTCATTACAGTCAAGTACCCGAGAGTTTATGTTTGCCTATTGTTTGAGTTGCAGCCATTAACATTGTGCATGCTCTTAATTTATTACAAAGTAAACCAGGGTACTTTAAAGGGCAATGAGGATAACTGTGCGCTAAAGTGTGCTAATGCATCAGCTTTAATTTCAAATTGATAATAATCAAAGTGTGTTAACATGGTTAGCTACTATCACTCAGAGTGTTCTAATTTATTTTGCCACAGAAAGCTCTGTTAGAAGTCATGCAGGATTTTTTTTTTTTTTTTTTTTTTTTTTTTTTTTTTTTTTTTTTTNTTGAAAAACTTAAAGGCTACCAAGAAGGAACCATTCTCTTGCACAAGAAAAACTAATTACAGATTTTAAAAAGATAGTCAAAGTTCTAATTGAATATTAATCTTGTACAACATGTTATACACTCATTTCCTTGTGCACTTCCATTCCTCAAGAAATTGTCTCAATAGTGAAGCTCTGAGCTGTCATTAGGCCTGGAGAAGGGATGGAAAGAGAGCACTCTTTATCTCTCTTTGTAAAATACTGTTCAACAAGAGATTAAAAATTCATGTATCCAGAGAGAGCTAGGTTCTGTAATTTCATGGCAAGTGAAAATAATTCTGTGAAGGAAGGCAATGACAAGCATTTTCTTTCTAAATTATTTCTGCTTTGTTTCCAGTACCCACTTAGCTTAAAATTCCTGATCAGTTTTGGGAGCAGAACCCAGCAGCCTCTCACCCTTCCTGACTAATGCTGACTGCACGAGTACAGTCTGCCTTCCTCTGCACTGGCACCTGTCAGTCCTTTTCGCTCAGCTGTACAACAGGGGAGTCCTGCTAGACTGAACCTTTGTGAGCAGAGGGAGGGGAGGAGAAGCTGATTAACTGGCACTTAAATTAATTTACTTAAAAAATTTAGACGGAAATAGAATATCTTTGTGTTCATACACAATTGAAAGAAGGATGGCAAAGTGAGAAGCTAGATGAAGAAAGCTTGTTTCCTCAAATAAACAGAATAGCTTACTTTTTCATTCTGTTGCAAAATGTCCTAAAAAAAAGTGGTTTCCCCTGTCAAAGCTCTCGAATTTACATATTAAATATAAAAGAGGGTTTAAGCCTGAAGCAGCTACTTTCAACACAATTCCTAAAGATCCATCAGCTGCTTGTATATCTTGCCCAATTTATCCATTTGTGGTCCAGGGCCCTCAAACTGCTGCCTCTTGGAAGATTTTCTGTAACTTACAAACAACCTCTGCATAATTAACTACTGAACATGCATACTGTTTCCTTGCATTGCAATATAATGTATTTATTTAAGAAGAAGAGTTCCAAACATTGATGTTTTAATTCTTCTGGCAGATAAACAGCAGTTTTGGATAGTTTTGTGTTTGATGCTATCTGTTTTTCTTTGAAACCTTATTAAGGCACTTTGGGAATGCAACAAGGCAATTCTTCATGGACTTCCCAACACCAGTGCCTTAAGGCACAACTGGTTTCAGTTGTCAGGTGTCAGATGTTTTTCTGCACCATCTCATACAGTTACTTTCTGGCTTCAGGTCTAGCAGTGTTTCATATTAACATCCACAATTTTTCATTTCTATTATTATTTATGGTTTTCCCTCTCCTCTCCCCAGGTTTCGTGTACAGCTGAATAAGTAAACATTTAACTGAGAAACGAGAAAATATTTACTGTCCAAAAATATACTGAAAAAAATATGGACATATTTTTCTCCAGAGAAAACTACTTCAGAGAAAAATAACAGAAGTCACTTCTATTAAAAGACTACCACATTATGCATCCATGCAGTGTGCTCAAGGATTAGGCTGGTACCATGAATTTTCTTTAATAAAGATCAGTCTTTATCTGCAACGGCCTTCCACATTTCAGAAACAGTGATGGACTCTGTTAAAAGGCGCATTTTAGAGTATTATTTATAAAGCCTTACCTTTGCTGCTGCACTTCCTAATGTGGTGTCACAAATCACATTATTTCAGGGAGCAGCAAGGGCAGACTGCACTGTAAGGGAAGAGCAGCCAGAAGTGACAAGTCTGGCAGGGCAATGACCCCACCAACAAGGGACACTATCCTACAGTAAGTGTACAAGAAGCTCAGAGGTTTCGGTGGTAACAATTAGCCAATAGCCCTGTGATTGCCAGACATGTCCATGCAGGTCTGAGATCAGGCCATGAAGCCAAGTCAGCAAGGCCAGATCAGGTGCAGTGATCTTGAATATAGGCAGTTAAGTACGCAGGGAGAGGAGGCAGACTGTGCTGGTTTGACTGAAAATGAGTTCATTTTCTCCATGCAGTTAGAAACCTTTCTTTTTCAAAACTATCATGGTCATAATTTGGACTTAGTTTGAGAACAAGAAGATACCACCCCAGAAGACAGTTAATGTTCTTAATTGTTCTGGTCTGAGAGCCAAGAATATTCTGAGTGCTCTGCCCACAGGTGTGAGGCATCGAGGAAGAGGGGTGTGGATGGGGCAGAGCTTGACTGACATCCAGACTGATTAATAAGAGTATTCTGTCCCATTGATGTCATGCTTCGTATTGAAGGAGAGTTGGGATCTTCTGGTCTCTCTTGTGTTCTCTTCACTTTCTTTGCTCTCTTTTTGTCAGAGCTGTGGTACTTCTGTTCGGACTTTGCCAACCTGCTATTTGCAGAGGCCTCTTGGCTTTTCTGCTTTTTTCCAGTTTTCTCTCTCTGGGATCAGCTGTTGGGACCAGTTGCTCTTTCCTGGGACTGTCTGCTTGGTATGGACAGAGGCTGTGAGGAATTGTGTTGAGTATCTTTTATTTTATATTTATTAGTAGTGTATTAGTATTTTGCTATATTATTTAACTATTCTTATCTCAATCCAATTTCTCCCTTCCCTTTCAATTTTTTCTCCTATTGGGGGGTGGTGGGAAGAGAGTGAACAGCTATTGTGGTTGTATTGCTAGCTCAGGTTAAACCACAACAAGCCTTTTGGTCCATTCTGGTCCCCAATATAGTCTCTTGATTGCACAATCTGTTAAGTGATGTAGATCAATGTTTTGGAAAAAAATATAAAGGTAGTCTTAGTATCAAGAAGAGTGTCAGCAGAGCAATCTTACTGGAGCAGAAGTTCAAAATCAATGAATTGAGTCTGGAAGACAGCAAAAAAACATCAAAACTGGTAGCTGACTGCTTACAAAGAGAAAAGAAAGGGAAATTATTGGTTCAAGTTCTGATCTGTGGGAAAATCATAAATAGCAAGAAATGAACTTAAAGAACATGTATAACAAATATTTTAGAGACTTAAATGCTCAATATATGTTTTCTGTGTTTCAATCTTTCTAGATGAAGTGATTTCTAAAGCAATTGCGATCACCAAAAGTGAGCAAAATATTTATGTTTCAGTACAGATTTGTCTAAATTTCTGTCATAACTGAGTCTCCCAAAAGACAAAGACATTCTTTCTGACAGCACCTCACTGAAAAATGTTATTCAGTACATTATGAATAAAAAACATAAGCACAGGAAGACTTACTTGCTCAGTGATGGAAAGGAAATCAGAGCAAAGGCAGACACAGTCTAGTCCCCAGGTCTCAGGAACTGTGAGCACTGCAGTATTCCTTGGAGTTAATAGCACTGACAATTAAGTCACCACAATTTTGTCAGAAAGCGTCATCTGTTTTTGTAACATTACTACAAATAAAATGGTGTAGAGAAATAAATATTTTATTTGTTTCACCAGTTTACTCCCTTCTTGAATTTCTGCATTACCTGTACAGTGGCAATTAGGCAAGGTTTCACCTGACCACACATACAGAACTGCAGTAAAGTTAGTCACCTGGATATCCAGACCAAACCAGGCATTCCTCACCAGTGCTATTTGCCACATGTTTAAAACATGTCAGGTGATCATGCCCTTACTATGCCTACAGTCTATTGACTTCAAAGAGTGTAGTGTGGATACAGATCTCTAAAGTTAGCAGGTAAATGTCCTGGTGAACATCTCAATTGTTTTCTGTTCCTCTCAGAAACATAGGGCAGAAAACATGTTTGTAAAATCATAAAAACTGCTATTAGTGTTAATAGACCTGTAATTTTAAAGCAGTTTGCAAAAAATAGCAACCAGATTGTGTGAGGTACTTGGCAAGCTGAGTGCTTGGGTTTTATGAAAATCTAGGTTCTTTTTAATTGCTGAAGCAAAAGATAATTTCTTTTGAAAATCTGGTCTGTAGCCTATATGCATATTGATGGAGTCATTTTAACCTTGATGTGCAAACTTAGGCAGTGACAATGACGGGATGAAATTCCATATAATTATTCTCACTATTTTCGTAGATTTTACTGCCAAGCAAGACAATTTATGACCTACCAATTTTTGTTTCAGGCATGATGCCAATAAATTCATCCAATAATTTTTATGCTCATCCCATAAATTCCATTTGAGCTATAGCATATCTTTTAGTTATGCTTTATACTGCTCCAGCAGTACCAGTGACTCCAATATAAAAGCAAGCAGATAATACTAGAACATGAATCTCAGTGACTTAGGAGCTTGAGAAACCACCATAGAACAGGCAGAATTCAAAAGACTGTTCTATGCCAAAGGAAGAAGACCCAACCCATTTAAAGGAATCTGTAACAATTTTTTGACTGAATATGAAGAGGGCAAGAATCTTTTATTATTGGTCTAGAGGTTATTAACATTATGGAGAGAGGACACATTTCTCTTACAGGAGTGTTACATTTGTGGACAGAATGTGACTGACGTGTAAATGAGCAAAACAATGTACTTTTTTATCTTTTTATTCAATAGAGGTCCAATCCTGACCCATAAAGTTAGTGGCATTTGGCTACTGTGTTCTGGGATACCTAGGGCAGATCTTAATTAAAAATCCATATAAGCCCATACTATACTTCTGGAAAGGTACAGTAATTCATCTGAAAATATTAAACCTTATTCGGAGTTCCATGCTAGAGGAGCTGTCAGAGGGTTACAAAGGTTATTATAACACAAATGCTACCTCCTGTAACATTTTTAGATTTGTAATGAAACTGCTAGTTAAATCAGCTGCAAAAGGAGAGCAGAGACCCATTAATGAGTACAGGGGTCATGCTACCATCCTGTGGGGGCACATGTCAATGATTTAGCAATTACAGCAGAAACAGTAGTTCAGACCAGGTGGATAATTTCTATATTAGAGAAACTGATGGAGTGAGGCACAGATGAATTTTGGGCCTGGGAAATCTCAAAATTCTTGTAAAAGGAAATGATCCTGAAAATTTTACACTGAACTTTAATGTGAGATGCTGCCACTTGCAACTTGTGTTTTTTTTGCTCAATAGGCTGCAATATTCAGATAACACTGAAATAGTTCAACGAAAAATAGTACGAACTTTGTTTTCCAGATAAAATCAGTAAGTTTTAAAATAAATCCTTATTATATTTACTACATTCTACTTTTACTGTTATGGCCTATATGGATAATAGATATGACAACTTTCATGAAACATATGATAAGAATATGCAAAAGTTTAGAGGCATCACCGTATTTTTAAAAATTAGTAATCCCAGTGGGCAATTTCATTGGATCCTGTTGTACAGGTTACTTTGACAGATCTGACCATTATGTCCCAATCCACCACCAATATCACTTAAAAAGCTACTGTTCACATTGTTCCATAATGCAGTTCTGTGAATTTTTCACTGTCGGTGTTGTATATTTCCTTGGACATCTTTGAAACTTCTCTGATTACCTTCACCTCTCCCTCTTCACCTTGTGGTTATAGTAGAAAGGTCTAAAAGCCTTTCATAAGACAGCTTAAAACTACCATCCTAACCATTATTGTCTCATATGAATAATTACAAAGCAAACCCAATGTAACTTCTATTATTTTTACTTGGACTCGGCTCTTGAATCTATAGACCTTTTCCTATATTCTTACATTTCCTATATATAAATACATCTCATGCACCTGCAAAGCAAGTCTTGAGCTAGAAAGGTACAAAAAAGAAATATCACAATGAAATTAAAATTGAGTATAAACCCTTGATATAGTTGGTGATAACAAGGATATTGTAATATGGCTCAACAAAAAGAACTCTGAAAGGCAGAAATTCAGAAAGGCAGTTTTAGGAAAAGCTTGAAGAGGTTAAGAGATGGAAATGAAGATCCCAAAGCCATTTCCCCATTATAGTCTCACTTTGCAGCAGTGTAATGAATATTGGTACACAACAGCTCCTTTAATGTCAGATTTAAGGGGTTTTTTTTAAACACACATATCAGAAAGCCAATGGAGTACGTTTCCAATTGTTATGTTCTCTAGGTTGAAGTTTAGTTCATTTGACAGATATATAGTTAAAGAAGGGTGGAAAGTAGCACCTGTTTTTTCTGATAAAAAAAGTTATATCTTGATACTTGTTTTAATTCCCTCTGAAAGACGAGTAGAGATCTCAGCACAATTTATCTCATTAAAAAAAATTTTAAAAATGCTTACCTTTAATATTATGGAGGATAGATATCTATGAGACTTTGAAGACATTAAAAAATTACTATTGAGTAATGTGTTACTATTTCTAGTGTTTGTCCCTTAATTAAATGTCTAAGATGAAGATAATACCTTTTGATGTAAGGATCTACCTAACTATAGGAGATCCAGGTTTTCACCTTTCATGCACTTTAAATAAAGTTCAAAATTTAAGATATGTTTTCTGTATCTCAGCTACAGAGATAGTCTTTCTCAGTCAATGAATAATTGGCTGCCTCGAGTGACATAGATCCAAGAAAAAGGTGCTACTCAGCTTGAGTCATAGCATATAGCTAATATAAATCTCTTTCAAGTCAGCTCTCATTCAGAAAAGGACTAAATATTAAAACAAATTTCCATGTTTGATACTGATCTTAGATGTACATTTTCAAAAGGTTGGTCTGGTAACATGTTCATGTATAAAGTGCTTGTCACCTGTGCCAATGCTCTGTCACCAGGACAGAGCTGTAGTTCAAAGCTTCCTGCTTTCCAAGAAAAATAGCACTCAAAGATAGCAGAGCCAAATCCAAGGAAGTTGAAATAATTCAGAATCAGAGTGGTCTCTAAAAAATATAGTATTGCTTGCAGCTGAAAGCAGAGTAAATAAGTGTAACTACACATAGGCAAACAGAACAGCTGCTGTTACCAGCAAACTAGGATGTTAAAACCAAAAACAATGCAAACACAGATTTAAAGCAAGACTAAAGCAGTGGAATGACTCCCAAAGCCAGTTTAGGGATTGACTTTGCTTTGCTTTTTTGCTATTAGGGAATGATGTATCAGATGGGGTGTATTAGAAGGGGGGTGGTTAGTAGGTCGAGAGAGGTTCTCCTTCCCCTCTACTCTGCCCTGGTGAGACCTCATCTGGAATATTGTGTCCAGTTCTGGGCCCCTCAGTTCAAGAAGGACAGAGAGCTGCTGAAGAGAGTCCAGCATAGGGCAACTAAGATGATTAAGGGAGTGGAGCATCTCCCTTATGAGGAAAGGCTGAGGGAGCTGGGTCTCTTTAGTTTGGAGAAGAGGAGACTGAGGGGTGACCTTATTAGTGTTTATAAATATATAAAGGGGGAGTGTCACGAGGATGGAGCCAGGCTCTTCTCGGTGGCAACCAATGATAGGACAAGGGGTAATGGGTTCAAGCTGGAACACAGGAGGTTCCACTTAAATTTGAGAAGAAACTTCTTCTCAGTGAGGGTGACAGAACACTGGAACAGGCTGCCCAGGGAGGTTGTGGAGTCTCCTTCTCTGGAGACATTCAAAACTCGCCTGGATGCCTTCCTCTGTAACCTCATCTAGGTGTCCTGCTTCAGCAGGGGGATTGGACTAGATGATCTTTTGAGGTCCCTTCCAATCCCTAGCATACTGTGATTCTGTGATACTGTGATATGAGAAGGTAACTCATGTGCCAGCTAGATAGAAAAGGGTAAATTCTGCAGGGATGTTTGTCAGAAAACAGCAAATGAAGCTGAGTATTGTTGAACTGCAGACGTTATAAGAACAAGGATTGTTTACTGGTTTAGTTATCTGATTATAGTTGGCAAGTGAGAAATCAATATAGTTAGCCAGGGATAAATTGCAGGCTTGTTACTTAGTATAACTCGAGCAGCTTGTGCAGAGATAATTACCATAACCTGTCTTAAATAAATTAGTGTTTAAAAGTGAAAGGAGATAGAATCAATTTTTCAACAATTATTATATGTCATTGTAGCACATGAAGAGAAACATTGCTAACTTGGATAGATGTTGTAGTTATTATTTATTTTAAAAATACAGTACACCTCTAGCTGTGTGTGTGCATGTGTGTATATTAAAAAAAAACCAACAACATTGGGATGCATTGCAAACCAAACCAAATGAAAACATGATCAAATAGAAATATTTTCTCCATCATTACTTGTATATATTCAGCTAAAGGAACAAGGTTGTTTTGACAAATTTATTTTATTTTTTCCTTTTTTAAATAAAAAAATAGAAAAGTGAATTTTCTTCTAGCTAGAAACAGAAATCATACAATATACAAGGAAAAGTGCCTTACGTTCATCCACAGACATGAAGAAACACTGGACTAATAGCTTATGAGAGGAAACTGACTGTTACTGTTAAGGAGAATCAGGGTCAAAGCAGACATTTCATGTGCATTTTCAGGAGGTAAATGATACTTCATGATCAAAAGAATTGTATTCATACTAGAAAAGGGTCAAAGTAGAAGGTAATTCGTACAGGGTCTCATGTACAGGAAAAGAGGTGTCCTTCATCTTAGTAAACCTCTATGGTTGAAATAACATTAGAGATTTTTTCTAATTAAACTTTACTTGTTCTAAGACAATTCCCAGAAGAATTGTTGTACAAATATAATGCAATGTGATATAAACAACAACTAAAATACTTTTTTAACATTCTATCAGGATGATGAAGTTTTATGTTTTTCTTGCTATGGAATTTCCTTCCCATCCACGCATACTCAGAATGTAATATCACAACAGGAATGAAGAATCTTGAAAAGAAATTCACAGAAGTATAAGAGATGTATACAACAGTGAGAAAAAGCTGCCCAGTAAGAAAAAAACCCATAAGTTTTAACCTCAAAAAAGTATTTCAACTTCTAATAAAATAGAGATGCTGCTTTGGTTTGTTTGTTTGCTTGCTTGCTCATTTTTCATGCTTCAGTAACAATTCTTAGACTCTCCTTGTCTTCTTGAGCTAGATAACTTTTACCCAACTTTATTTACCTGACATTTACTTTAATTTGTTTATCAATATTCTTGTTGTGAACTAAGTGTTTCCAAAAAGTGGTCAACCATACTTCTCTCAAGAAACTTAAAGATACTATCTACCTGAAACTATTGACAACTGGTTGGAAAATATTTCATGAGGGAAAGGCTTCCTATGAACTCGAGTTCTGTTTCAAATGGTAATATAAATATTTCTGACATCACATTTGGAAGGACTGTTAATGATATGGAAGAACTGGAACTTACTGTGAGCTATCTTAATAGGTTGTGTCTTTTTTCAAATATCCTAAAACCTGTCATTTAGAAAGTCTATGTCATAGAAGCGTTAAAGAAATCATTCTGGCAAAATGTACTAATCTATGAGCTTCATACAGTTTTAATTACAGACACCAAAAGTTTTCAAAAACTATTTATAGTTATTGGAATAAAACCGTAATTGGCAATATTTAATAATCTGAAAATAGCATTAGCAATGACTTATGTGAAAAAATAATTCAGACGTAATCAAAGGGGAATGATTCTTCTCTATGCCTTTTATGAAGGGTCCATTGCTGTGAGTATCAAGAAGTCATTGAAAAAATCTCATTCACTGATATTTCAGGATTACTGCAAAATCTCATCATAATACAGTTTATTGGGTAAAATGAATGGACTAGGTAGAAGAGCTCCTTTCATAATGAAACCAGCAATATCTTGAGGATGTCATTTCAGTAAACTAATCTGCTACTGTTGAAGGATTACATTAAAATTCACAAAAAAATGCAATGACTTCTAGTGACAAACAGCTCATAAAGGTGTCATTTTAAAATCTGAGGAAATAACTATTAAATAATAAAAAAAATGTGTTCTTTATAACATTACATTTTGTTGAAGGTTAAATAGCATATATGTTACATATGCATTACCAGGTAAAAGCTTTATTATAATTTTTTTACATGGATTTAAGAGATTTCTTAAATTAACATTGTTAGGATTTTTTTTAAAATAGCACTTTTAAAGTATTCTTGAAATAAATCTGTCTTTATAAATGTCAGTCAGTAGTTCTATCTCGCTGGGATTTTTCTCATGCCCTTGTAGCTTTATAATTTCTAAATGTTTTGGTCACAAAATGCTGTAAAGGAGATCTCAATATTTATTACATTTTGCAACCATTCATACCACATGGGAGAAATTAATACCATACCTGTGTTTAAAATAATGGAAGTAGATTGCCAAGTCTCATACTCTACATGTCTAACAGGATAAAATCTCTTTTTCTGACTCATTGCTTTTCGACACACACACCCCTAAAAAAATACCAAACCGAAAAACAAAAAACAAAAATCCCCCCCCAAAAACAAAAACAAAACAACTAAACAGGTAAAGTCCTTATCTTACTCATGGCACTTTGCACTGTGTCAGTGTAAGAAACACAAAACAATTCCAGTAAGTCATGTAGCTATGTTAATTCTGCACAGACGAATAAGGAATGTAATAATATTCAAGTTATCTTCATTCTTCTTGTTCATCTGACTGAGAATAACAGAAATGACATAATTTTGTGGAATTTCTATAATGAGGCTACTTTTAAAATGATGTATTAATGTAAAGATTATAATATAAACTGTGACACTGTGTCATGCTTTCTATTTAAAATTATGCTCAGAGGCTGACCTGTGACAATGTCAGACTTGAATGCCATATGGAAATGCGTATGTTTATTCTAGTTCTTTTAAATATTATTATGATCACAATTCCTGTCCTTTTACAGAACCTATGAAGGAAAAAGGCAAGGAAGACATTCCTTTGAAAGTCTTGGCATGAATATGGAAGGTATGTAAGAAGGATGCTTCTCTGTAGTACAGAAATACTGAACAATATGCTATATTGAGAAACTCTTATTTGAAGATAGGTGTCTATCAAGCAACCAACTATTTCCTTTTTCTTAGATAATGCTAGGGAAATACAGTGGGACCGACACAGAAAACAATTCTCCTGTCACTAAAATCGGTGACTAGAAATTCTTTCTAATAAATGGGAACTGGATAGTAAATAGCTGCATACAAAATCATAAAATATAAATGGTAGTATAATCATGTTGAGTTGTCTGCTTTTATCACTTCAGGAAGGATGTAAGGAGGAGGCATTACTCATCATTACAGATATGTGAAGCACAGACTTGTAAAAACCAACATGAGCAGAAGAATCAGGCTTTTGTCAAATGCAAAGTTGCTTTCCTCCCCAAAGGAAGAGCCTGATAATGTCTTCTCCTGGTTAAAAACAAAACAAAACAAACAAACACAACAAAAAAAAAACAACCCCAAGCAAACAAAAGAACACAACAGACAAACAAACAAAACCTCACCACAACAGGATGCATCCAGATTCCCTTGTCTCTCACTGCAATTTCATCTGGAAGAAAAACACGACAGCAAAAGGCAGTCGGGTCAAAAAATACAGCACTATATTAAATGTCAATGGCAAGAAGCACTCTTCATCTTAAATGGATGAGTACACTGCTCAGAATGGCTACTAGTATTTGACAATGTCTTTTCTAGTGATGGTTGCTTTTTTTTTTTCAGCTTACCACTTGCAGAAGACATTTCTTATTCCAAGGTGATTTTGTTTTTCAAAGTTCCAGAAACTTCTGACATCAGTCAGTCTTAATAAAATCAAGTTTTATAGTCTAAAAGTTGAGGAATTAGTGACGTAAAGAATAATCCCTAAGTGAAAAAATATTTCTTATTTTGTCATATTATCCTTGTTTCCATACTCAGACTATGAAATGAAATGAATATCACTAGACTTAAAAAAAAAAAATTTTAGTCTTCTACCCTTAGGGCTGATTTTTATAAGTATGGTATGTTTTCTGCAATTAACATTTAGGGTAAAGTTAATGGCTGTTTAAATAATCAGACACAGGCTCTTGGCAGCAGGCAGGAATTATCACAGTGCAGGACATTTATTCAGTGTGAAAGTACTGAAAAAAAGTAAAAGCATGAAATAAAGGGGTTACCTGCTTCCCTTTGAAACACTAAGCATATAAAAAGTGTCAAGCAGCAACATTTACCGATTTACAGCAGAGGAAATGCTACATACTTACCTGCTCAAGATTCAAAGATGGAAAAAGCAATTGGATTCTCAGCAATGGGGTGCTGGAAAACATGATAATTGTAGCACCTGAAGTACTTGCAAATAATAAAATTACGTACTGATATCCTAAACTCTTACTGCAGAAAAATTAAGTGTAGAGTCTAAATCAGCTATAGATAATGATCACAGGGTAGCTTCAGTAAAAATACTGTTTATAAATAACAGCTTCTGCATGTCACATTACTACAGAAAAATGAAAGAAACTTCCCATGGAAATGAGTTTGTTTAGTTAAATTATTCCCTTGCAGCTATTACAATATGCTTATCAGGGGAGACGTCATTAGCATTTTTTCTTTTTTATGATTGCCTGGTAAATACTATTTTGTTGCAACAGCAATGCGAGCTATAAAAGACATTAGCCATGCCTTAAAAAATTATAGGCTAAATGGACAAAAAACAAGGGATCAATAAGAAATTCAGAAAATGGCACTAATTGGTGGTTTTGGTTTTAACGGGATTATGACAGCTTTCCTCAGAATAATTTAGCAATTGTGTGCCTCCAGGAAAAGAAAATATTTAGAATTAATAGTGAAGAACACTTGAAGTTCTCTTCCCTCGTATTGTTTCAGTTCACGTAACAGGTCCAGTAGCTGAAGGTTGTTGTAAGATCCTTACCTGTGGGTCTAAACCAGCTTTCAGAATTATGGAAAATATGGTGAAGACACAGAGATTATATGGGGAAATAAATAAAATGCTATATCAGTATTATTATACAAAACAGGGGTAAAGAGTAATTTGGAAATGTGACAAGAACCTTTGAGACAGAGTCATAATAGAAAATGAATAAGTCTGAAAATACTTGTGCAGACATGCAACAGTGAATAGATTATTTTTTTTTTCAGGATCAAGCAATTATGAATTTTTCATTTCTTTTATTTTGTTTTCTTTATTTTGTAAATTTTAAGTTTAATTCTATCTTGCATTCAGTAAAAGTGTTTAAGACTTTTATTTGAATGATTTTTGAGCTAGATCTTATTTCCAAACCGTTGTATTGTGATCAATGAAGTCTAATCTGCTTTTGTTGCATACATGGTCACATGGTTCACGTGTGTGCCCTCACTGTAAAGCACATAGAACGAAATTTCTTTCATGCACTTTGATAGATGTTGAGATTTTTGTTCCTGTGAACTTTCTTGATTTTGCCTTTCAAACATATACTCAAAAAATTAAGATTAAAAAAGATTGCAGAACATATTTCCTTCTAAGTATATTATTAAGGAAAGCATGAACATTTTAAATATGGAGATTTTATATTGAAGACCTTAAAATAAAGGAAATTATTTATGAAGGTACATTTCTAGCAATATTTTTTACCTTGTGCATTTATTATAAACTCTGATACCGTTTTGCAAATAAAGGAGTGCAACGGAGCACTCATTTCAACAGTTCTTCAGGAAAAATTTCCAGGTTGATCTGTAAATAGATCAAGGTTTACAAAAGCCCCTGATTATATCTATATTAGTAAATACTGTATAGCAAAAGAAGTTGGGCTGAAGAATGAAAAAGCTGGTCTTGAAGAGCTGACAATGTAAATAAATTCCAGCAGCATTTGCTTCCAATCAGCTCTAGTCTTGTTCTACAGCTGCAGTGCTAGTTCCTGGTTGGTGTACAGTAGGTGCATTCCTGCAGTGCATATTTTGCAGGGGAGATTAATCTGAAAGGAACCCAGTCTGTGTGCTTTGAAACAACTTTATGATGTATATCTAAGTATGATTACTGAGGCTGATGGAAGATTTGCTTCCAAAACGCATGTGATTTAAACCAAAATTGTAACAAAATGCCTCATCATATATCTTCGAGAATAAGTAATCAATGAATTTTTGTAATGAATCCTGTAAACTGTAATCTGTATTGTGACCTATACACAACATGCACCTTTAAAATAGTAAGAAAAAATATTTGACTTATTTTAATTGTAATTAATCAGAAACAAATCAAGAAGATATAAAAAAGCACATGCTAAAGCAAAGAGAATTTTTGATTGCGATCTTTACTTCAGCACCACACTGTCCTTACATATTTAATTGCTCAGTCTGTAAGTGCAAATCAGAATTTTTTAATAAATTCAAACAATATTTTCTTTAAGCATGTCATCAAAAACAACAAAGCCTTTTCTCCACAAAAAATTAAGAAAACAAATCAACAGGAAGTAGACACCCAGCATAGAAGATTGAAGCTCAGATGTTTCAAGTTTAAAAAAAGTTATAAGCAACAGGAAATAGGGTCATATAACAAAGCATGAGAATACTTCATTTGTTATTGCTTATTAGCACAGACTTTATTCGCATTTTCCTTTAAAGAAAAGAAGCAGAAGTTCATGTATGTATTTAAAGTTTCTGATTCTATGTATGTGTATGTGCAGCTATTGCTGTCAAGAAAGGATCTAGACATGATGGAGAAGGGTAGAAGGCTGCACATATTATATATTATTCCTTCCCACATGGCACAAAATGTGTACTGTAAAAAAAAAACTCGCAAGGCAGGTACCTTTTCTGTTCTCTTTCAGTAAATCCATGCTTGTTTTTGAAGCGTCAGTTGCATGTGTACCAGTCCTTCTGAAGAGAATATTGTCATAAATCCTACCAAAATACAAATGAACATAACCAAAGAAAAACAACCCAACCCCCCCTGTTGTTGTTTAATCTGGCAGGCAGCTAAACACCACAGACAGCTGTTCACTCACTGCTCCCCACAGTGGGGTGGTGAGAGAATCGGAAAAAAAAAAAAGGAAAAAAAAGTAAACCTCATGGGTTAAGATAAAGATAGTTTTATTAGACAGAAAGGGATAATAATAATAATAATAATACTAATAATAGAATATATGAAGCTAGTGATGCACAGTGCAATTGCTCACCACCCACCAACAAATACCCAGCCAGTTTAGGGGCAGATGTCCCCTGGCTAACTTTTCCCTTGCCTATATACTGAGCATGACATCTTATATTATGGAATGTCCCTTTGACCAGTTAGGGTCAGCTGTCCTGGCTGTGCCCACTCCCAGCTTCTTGTGCATCTCCAGGCTCCTCATTGAAAAGTCCTTGACTTGATATAAACATGGCTTAACAACAACCAAAACATCAGCGTGTTATCAATATTCTCATATTAAATCCAAAACACAGCACTATACCAGTGAAAAGGAAGTAAACTAACTCTACTCCAGCCAAAACCAGGACACCCTCTTACCATGCTTTGATACGCTTTTGGGGGCAAAAGTACTTCCCACAACCTTGCTACTGTTGAACTGGTGATTTTACTTGAAACTCACTCTCATCATTGCTTCAAATGCGTTTTCCAGCTAGAAGGGAATGGTTTACAGGTTCTTCTGCTCCAATGATTCACGTTTTTCACTTAAACAAAATTTGCTCTGTATGAATTTAATACTTGGGAAAGTGAAGGACTATCAACACTATTAAGAGTCAGATGGTGGGCATTTATTGTGCCAGAAGTTCACATTGATCTCCAATGTATCTCAGTCCTCACATACAAATTTGCAGCTCTGGTCTTAGCTTATCAAGCAGAAACTGCCAATGGTACTGAGTTCTGCCAGCCTGCAAAGCTGAAATGAACATCCAATTTTTGTTTTTAATTTGTGCTTCTAATTAGAACTGTATCTTGTCACATGTTGCCCACCTTGGCCCACCTTAATACCAAGATTGATGAAGTGTGATTGGTGTAGAAAAAGAGTATTAAAGAAAAAAAAAAAAGCTGAAAAGTGAGTTTTAATGTTTAAATTTAATCAATGGCTGATTTTATTTTTATTTAATGAATCTATTCTATGAAAACTAAACCAACCACTACTAAACATAAATATTTCAAGGAAAGGAGTCCCTGGGTTAACACAAAAGTTTTGGGGATTAAAGATTTATTTGATTCACTAACACCTAGTGAACAAACTCCCTTCTACATTTTGCGAGTCTTTTAACAACTTAAAAAGAGGTTTTTGCTAATGTTTTTACAAATATGAACAATTTTTGTTATAGGCTGAAAGAGTTCAAGGTGACAAACCATAATTTTGCAGTGTGGATGCCCAAGGTGCCTAGACATTTGTTGGTTTTGCTGTTGATGTTTTTGACCAACATCTTCATTATCATCAAACAAACACGAAGAGACATTAGGACTGTCCATTTAAGTCATATGGGTATTAGTTTCAGGATCTGTATGTCTTCAGGAGTCTAAAGTAGTAAATATTTATTATCTGTTACTACTTAAGAAGGAAAAAAAAAGTAACACCTGTTTAAAGTTTAAAAAATGCTGTTCAGAATGGCTTATCTGCATTACTTTGAACTTTACCAAATAACATCAAGTTAAGGAACAAAAATATTCAAGTATTTGACAATAGCTTATGAATGACAGCAAAATTAGTTTTTGATGTTTAGCATGATAACTAATAAAACAGTAGAATGCTGACAGTTACTTGGGAATTCTTATGTTTTAATTTCCCATATAAAATTGTTGTTATTATTTAAGTGAATCTAGTAAAACAACATGTTCCCATTTAAACAATCTGTACTTCTAACTTTATTTTTAATTTAAGAGCAAATTATTATGTAACAAACATCCAGCAACTGCTCCTAGTGGAAAATTTACTTTAATGATTTCAGTTGGTAAAATAACTTTTGGCATAATTGCAACATTTCTGATAGCCGAGCTGTGGTCTCCAATCTCTGACAATGGCATGTAAAAGCTAGTCTAAGAGAAAGATAATTATTGCACAGAAAATAACTTCAGAATTAAAATATCAAAAATATTTAACATTGCTAAAAACTTCCTACAATATTTTATTATTAGAATTTTACAATTCTATGTAAATTAAAATTTGAATTTAGAGTTAATATGTTAAACAAGATGGAAATGCATTAAGATATGAAAATGCATAGGTCAGCAGTCACATGACCTTAATGTACTGAGCTCTCTGTGGAGCTCTCTAAACAGTTCTGATCCCAGTGGGAGTGCTTCCTTTGCTCAGACAATCTGCATTTCTGACACTCTCTTCAATCATTGTCTTTATCAACTCGAAGTACAGTATATGACAGATTCCTTCATCCTCTCCTTAAGATCTTGAATGTTATAGAATATAGTGAATGTTTGACCTGGCTGCCTAAAATTACTTAGGTAGTGTCTCAGGCAAAAACAACATGTGAATTAGCCAGCAATCAATGGACTATACATTCAGTATCAGTAGCACTACTACAACAGATGAGACACAATGCTAAGCATTTACAAATTCTTTAAGCTCCTTTTCTAAATAATAGCAAACTCTCCTAACACCCCCACACACCCACCCCGCCCTTTTCCCCCCCCACCCCCCCCCCCGCCCTTTTCGCCCCCCCCCCCCCACCCCGAGGTCTCTCCTCCCCTTCAAATCTTCATGTTCTTTTCATGCTGCTTTGCAAAATGATTTCTTTGTCTCAAAGCCCCTTGTTAATCCCTTGGTCACCACTTAATCCAGGTGATGTTTGTAGTCCCCTTCCTCTTTAGTATTATCAGTTCTGGGGCCAACACCATCTCAAAACTGGCAGTTTGAGGTGCTTCATTCACACACACTGTTTGACTCACAATCCAGTCTTGTCAGCTGCTTTTATCCAGGCCGTTTCACCAAGTCAGGTCGGTACCCCCACAGCTGGTATGTTGACAAATATTCCTATTTCTGAGTGACTGTTCATTAACTTCTCACAAAAATGACCAGGAGCAGGAAGATATGTCCTCAGACACTCTGGTACTTATATGGCTATTTCTCATAATGTTCAGTGCTCCCTCTATACATACTTCTCCTGTTGAGTATTTGCCTTTTTGAGTATCTTCTTTCAAGATGCTTTCTAACAAAGTAAATTAATAAGTAGAAAACAAGCATTTTCTGCCTCTTAACAGAACCAATTCACTAAACAGAAATCCTAACCCAATTTCAGTTTGTTTTCACTCCAAATGCTGTTTAACTTCTTATAGGCTCTAGAAACATGAATATCCTCAAACCATCTTTTCTTCTTCACTTTAGTTTTCTTATGATATTAGATTAATCTCAAACTCACCATCTGATGTTGGAATGGGTCCAGTTTGTGTTACTCTTTCTTGAACTGGGACATAAGAGCTCAAAGAAATGGTAATATGGTCAATTTAGCTTCAGGATTTCTTCAGCCTCTGGGAACTTGAATTTATTTGGTACCTTCATCTAGCCTGAAATTTCATTGGACATTGTAACATTGTAATATAACTTTCTTCTGTAGTGGATGTCATGAAATAGTGCTGAGACAGACATAAACAAGGTTTTCCTATAGTTTCATGGGAATTAATAATTTAATCTTTTCAAAGTAGATGTCTTCTGAAGGCCCCTAAAATCCCTCAACAGAACAATCTTCATTCAGCCAAATCTGTTATCTAATTTCAGCATATATTTCAACAAAGGTCAGTGAACATAAGCCATATTTTTAATTATATTTGCTCTTTGCTGATTGAAGACCATTTCCATACTGAATGTTCTGGTCATATGTACCTCCATCCTGGCTCCTGCTGACTGCAGTGGGGACTGAGAACAATCAGCCCCTTGTTAAGTTTGAGGTCCTGTAAAAACTATGACAACTAAACCTATTTCTCTTGCACAAGGATAACAGAACGTATAAACTGGTGTCAGTCCCTACAGAGAAAACTTATGCTAACTTCTAATTTAACAGCCAATGCTTTATCTAATTTCTTGCACTTTCAAGACTCAGGATATATGGTAATACTGAGATAATTAAAAACATTGCAGTACATTTACTAAAGGTCAGGTGTTTCACTCTAAAAAAAAAAAAAAGTTTCTGCCAGCATGACAATACCTGTGATTCCAAGGGTTTTATTAGAGATGACTTAAGGGTATTTAATATGAAACCAGACTTAAAAGTCTATGTAGGAATAGGTGTGTACTGCATCTCATGTAAAGTCTGTAAGTAATGAAGTACAGAATAATCATGGGCTCTGTTTTATTATAAGTCAGAGAAAGTAGGTAAGCCTCCTTTATTTGCTTGTTAATGCTTGTATTAACATTACATACTATAGGACACTTAAAATTTGGGATTCTCCTATTTCTGCTACGGGGAGTGAAGTGATGTTATATTTGCAGAAAATCCCTTTCCAGTTCTTTTAAATTTTGATCTACATTTGAAGAGCAGCACAACCTTATCTCGGTGCCTACTTTATTATGTGATTTCTCACACTGTGCAACTCATAGAAGTCTGATGCTCCGTTTGTATTCCTCCTTTAGTCCTGGAAAGACTCTGATTGTCATTCAGGGACAGAGGTGATACTCAAGTCATTTTACAAGGATATGTGTCTCCCATCCATCATATTTCCTGGATACATTTATGGAGCTTTGGTTTGTGTCTCCTCTACTCTATGTCTGTTTCTTGCTTTTCCCTTACTATACATAGTTTCTCTATACTCTTCTGCTATACTTACCTTTCTGTGGACTGAACGATGATATTGACATTCAATTAGTATCATAACATTTATGCCTAATGTACAGTTATCCTATGATGTGTCAATGTTAACATCAAACAGGCTTATCTCCATAAATGTGTGGAATTTATTTTCCTGTACACTAAGTGACAACAGGGGCCTCCTGCTGAAGAGTTCCTTTAACATGTTAAATGATGTCCAGTTAAAATCAAATAAACTCTAATGTACTACATAAACAAAGATAAAAACAGTCTAGCTAAAATATGAAAAGTAGTCTTTATGATAATCATTGCTGTGACTTACAAGACAGATGAGCCAGATTGGTGAAACAAATGTTCAGAAGGGTTAAATCTGTGGAGCCAGCTGTTTTACAAACTATCCTCATCCCTTCCTTAATATTGAGCTGTAAAACCATGTTTCTTTTCCAGACCTCAGTCCAGCTGGTTAAATGAGTTGCACAGTATTTGATTACAGAGTACAATCAATGTGTTGCAAAACTGAGTGAATAATTCATAATGTGTCATTTATCTGACAAATTTTTCCTCTGTTTCTGTTTGCCAGTTGTCAGTGAGCAGACTATTATGTTCCCAAATCCACTCCTTATTTGAATTTATTTGCTGAATAGTTTCTGCAAATGATTGTTATTTTGTGCATCGTCCACAGGCATTTTTTTATGAGTGTTCAACACTGGAAGACGTAGTTATTTTTATTTGGGCACATGGATCATCTGATATTCCTCAGTTTCTTGAATGGAATATGCCTAGAGCAAAATGAAACTTCAGTACCAAAATTCTACGTTCATTTTCTACCAGTATACACTTAAAATTAATGGGTAAAAGCCAACATGCCCCACTAGACTACAAACTCCAAACACAGTCGCAGAATACGAGACTGATCCATTCCTTCTCAGATCACCTAAACTCACATTCACACTGCCAAGGAGATTTCAATGTGCCGAGTCTATGAGCAGCCAGTGTGGTGTGCAAAGAAACTAAAGCTATTGGGGATTTCATCCTCTCAGTTCTCTTGTGAAATTAATCTGGGCTAAAGTCGCTGCTCAAAAACCAGAATTGAATCTCCTTATCACCTTTTGCAAAATACTCTAATGGACAGACAACTCTCAACTGGGAGTCTGCATTCTAGAGGAATCTGCTTGTAGAGAGAGATTAATCTGTACCATATAAAAGCAGCTAAAGCATTAGGCCTAGAGAGAATACTTTCTTTCTTGCCTCCTAGTTCTTTTATTTCTGGTTGTGTAATGGTCCAGTTTCTACAGAAGAGCTTCTCACTCTGACTTCCTCTGGAATGCTTTAGGGATTCAGCTAACTTTTCAGATTTCCTCTTAGGATTTGCCATGCAGATGGCAAAAAAGTTCTTAAAGGGATAAAGACATTGCTGTGTCCCTGAATAGTTCTGGGTGACTATGGCTACCCAGCCAGAAAGCATCCAGTTCAGTGGGAATGTATCAGTAAAGCCAGGTTTCTAAAAAGTCAGGCATTTTGACGGTGTAAGACTTAATGTGTGCAAGACTTAATAAAACTTATCTTAGAGGAAGGTACATACAAGAGGGTGAAGTCAGAGACTCGATTAAAAATGTAATTAGGCATTTCTGAAAGTAAGTCTTCCATCTATCTTTACAGTTCTGTAAGGACTTGTATAACTGCAATGGCTTGCATAAAAATGTTCACTATAGAAACAAAATCCCTATGCCACATTTTATATTATTATTTTCTGTGTATATTATAACACACAAGTCACACAAGTCCAGTTCTGCAGATTCTTGTTGGTAGCACTTACCCCTTTGATTAAAACTGAGACTCAAGTAATGATTCCTATGTGGAAAAAAAAAAACCCACAAACAAACAAAACCAAACAAAAACCCCACAAAACAAAAACACAACCTATAGCAAAATTGAACATTATTGTGATGCATATATAATGCTTTTGGGCTATATCATGAGCTTTGGCTGCCATCTTCACAGATTGTCAAAGTTTGAGGACTTCCAAGATCTGTGATCTGATACTGATCTGAAACTTGTGACTGACATACACATAATAGGGCAGACCTGAGGCCTAAATTTTTGCAGTTCTGAAAGATAAACAGAAATAATTTTAAGTTCTGTATGCAACAGGTTCAAGAGACAATGAGGTACACTTCTGTTATCTCAACCTGTTGCATGCACTTCAATGCAGAGATCCGCAACTTCCTTTTGTACAAAAATATGTCGTCCTTTAAAGAGTCATCCCTCGGAGCTATTGTAGAAGTACACCCTTTCTCACAGAGCCTGTGCCCTCTGAATTTTTGATTACTGTACCTACAACTCATCCATAACTGTCTGTTCTGTCAGAATCTTAATCAATCAAATCAATCAATCAATCAATCAATAAATCTTGTACCACTCTTTGCATGGGCACACTTTATCTTGTTTTGTGTAAGCATTACCAGTGAGACTCTAGCCCCAAATGAGACATATGAGCCATTACAATAAGACAGATTATGCCACTGCTTTATAAATTAATTGATTTTTTTTAGCATGTAATTTTTAGCAGAATTTGATTTTATTTACATTTGTCTATAGAAAGTGATATATTTTACCTGACCTAAAATGAATCTTTCAACAATATTCAGCTTTATGACTTCATTCGCGGGCCTATTTGTGACAACTTTGGATAGTGAGGCCATAAACCAGTATCATATTGACAGCTTTGAATTTCCTTTGTGTTGGAACTTTCTTTCTTTTATATTCATTACTTTGCAAATTTGCATCCCAACCAGTTCTCACTGCTTTTCAGATCAAAATTACTGATAGCCAGCATAAATCCTAGAAGAACTCCACTCTGTCACTGTATTGATAGCTGAGTAGTTTAAATTCAGCAGTATAAATAGGGATTGTCAGGAACACATTTGCATCACTTCGAAACATCATTCCATTTAAAAGTAATTGAAAAGACGTTCTACTGTTGGGAATACCTCATTTCCCCTAAAAGTAGTAAAACTCTAGCAAAATAAAGTATCCGTTGCTTTGATCTCATGTCAGCTCAAAAGAAAGCTGCAGGCGGGTCAAGAAAAATTCAGAAAGAGCAAGTTTGAGGCTATGCAAATTCGCTATCAGTAGTAGCAATGGCAACTTTGCAGGGCTACAAGGTTACAGCATTAACACAAAGTAAGGACCAAGACATTTCCTGAACTCTTCAAAGTGTAACTTTGGAAACCTGGTACATCTATGACCATTCCTAGTAACAGGTCACAAGCTTTGCAATGAGTTTGCCAGGACTGAAGCTCGTCAGACTTCTCTGTCTGAACTTTTCTTGACCTGACTCTAGATTTGTTTTTCTTGGTTTAACTGTGATCGCAATTTCTGTAATTGAGCAGATATCAGAGGTTAATTTGTTTTCCCTGTGTTTCTCTTCATGTGATACGACCACAGTTTTACAGGGATAGCAGTAACAAGCAGTTATTCTATGTAGAACGAAATATTCACAAATCTGAACACCATAGTATATACAAGCCTAGAATGGCAACAGCAGCCTGAAGATGGGAAACACGGTGTGTGGGGTAGAGTGCTAGAGATTAGGCATGGGATGGTAAGAGATGGGGCACAGGGGTGGTATTGGAGACCCCATAGCAATAAAGAACAATAAAGAATTGGTCCAGGACAAATCTTGTTCTAGGGTAACAAAGAAAACAAAGAAATAGTATACAACATACGTAAAAAAGGATAATATATAGTAAGTTTCAAGGTAGAATGGAGCATCATACCAAATAAGAAAGAACAAAGTTTTAAAAGAGTGTTAGCAAACATAAAAACTACATGGAGTGGATTTCTAAAGGAGGAATTAAAAAACATTGACATGAACATTATATTCCTTTTGGTGAAGGATGCTAGGTGCTGACAACACAGCATAATACACCACTGCCACCATCACCACCAGATTGAAACCATCAGTTTTACGTTTTTAAAATAATTATATCTGGACTAAGAGTGTAACAGGACACAGAGGCTGAAATGGTTAACTTTTGTAACAAAGTAAGAGCTACTTCACAGAAGTACCACAAGTAAAAACTTGGGCATGTAAAACTGAAATGTTAAAGAGACATTAGTTCGTTCTTTACAATAGTTTCCTAAAAAAAAATCTGCATTAAATTCCAAAGGCAAAACTTAAAACACTTCCACAATGCTGGGAATAAAGGCAAACTTGTTCATGACCATTTAAACGGCTTGTTTGTGCTCTGGTAGATATAGAGATGATATGAGGGGTCTATTTCCAAGATATAAAGTGTGCAGAAATTATTTAGAGTGCTGAATGGTGCCACAGTTTTTAGCTTCACGTGATCACAAAAAAATTAAAAGAGAAGATTTCTCCAGACATCAAATAGGTCTTTTTTCTAGTTCCAGGGTATGGAGCTTAAAGCGGTCAGTAAGAGATAGCTGAGGATCAAGTCCATTTTACTTGTAAGACTTAACATTCACAGCATATGAATAGTTGATCCTTCTACATTACTGGCAATGTAAAAGCAAATTTTTAAAATTATGTTCCTCCGTCTACATTAGAATCAGCACAGAATGAATTTGATCCTCATTTTTATAGCACCCAACTTAGTGGGTATGTGTTCCTTAACTATGACATTTTACAATCACTATGGTAGAAGTAATAATTCAGCAAAAGAGCAGTTCACACTCAAATAACTGGTTTATTTTAAATACCACTATGAGCAGTTTTTCAATGAATTAGCATAGAAAATTAAACACAGGTGTTTTGAAAGGATCTTGATAGTTGTCCAAGATACCAGAGTTTGTGAACAGAATGCTTTCCTCCTCCTAGGAGAATTTCCATTAAAAAAACCCACAAACAAACAAACAAAAAACTAACCAACTTTCTAACTAAAAATAAGTAACTGATATAACAAGAATTGACAGGTCATAACTTGCTCCTTCACCTTAATTCAAAGCTGTAGATTTCATAAAGCTTTAAATGTGTTTAAACATGCAAAAACTCAACAGGAAACTCCTGGTTTAAAGCAACTGCTGTCTGAACCTGAATATCCAAAATACAAAATAAATGAACATTTAAAGTGCATCTCTTTAACCATACGGATAACTGACATTCTGAAAAAGTCTAGTCAAAGCATATTTGAAAAATGTTAGTTATTTTATTTCTCAGATAAATTTGCAATATACTTCATAATTCAAAAGCATTTTTAAAATGTTTTAGCACACAAAAGTGCCATTATTAAAATGCATGCTATCACTATATTCACAAAAGGAAAAATCACAAGGTAAAATACACTTTTTTTTTTTTGGTAAGTGAAGAAGAAATGCAAGTGAAAAAAAAATCTCCATAAGTACTGAAAAGTTATTACTACACAACCACATTATATTCTGTGAACAGTCATTTAAGTATTTCAGAACCTTAACTAGCAATCATTTAATGCTATTTATTTTCACTAATGATCTTAACAACTAAGATTACAGGAAGAAGTGATTACTAAATTATCACATTTTCAGCAATCCTGAAGAACATTCCCCAAAAATGTTAATTCTGTTAGTACTCAAGATCTATGCTTTAATTCTCTTCCACAAACTTTTAATTACTTTTATTATGCAAAATAATATTAAGGAAATAAAAGACAGATCTCCAGATAGTGTTTCTTTAGAAGACAGTCAAACCCCTTTTTACAAATCTAATTATATTTATACATTATAAACAGTTTCACAAGAACCAGAGATATCATGAAAACTTACTGAGACATGATTGAAAAGGCTTTAACATAAAATAATTTTGAAAGTATTTCATTTATGACCCCAATTTTGGTTTTCTTTAAAGGATATTGACTGTGCTGTTTCATCTTGATAAGGTAAAACTATCTCCTAGCACATTAAAATGTTTCAGAAGAGCTTTAAGAGAGTGAATTTTGAGAGTTTTCAAGCATGTACCCTATATGCTAGGCTGCCTTCTTGAAGGATCACCAAAAAATGGAGAAACATTGGAATCTGGAAGGTAATACAGTGCCTGAGAGAGAGCCCCCCTCATGCTTTCAAATGTGTAACTCATATGTAGCTTGATATCAACCTGGGATCCTTTTCACTTCTGAATAGCCATCAGAAAGGCTTTTGAGAAGTCTAATCAGTGAACAAGCTTCTGTTGTCTGCCAGTCAACGAAGGCTGTAGCTCTTATCTGCATGGTGCTGATAATTTAGAGTAGAATTTGATTCTAAATGATTTCTGTAAAAATTTAATGTTAATATTTGTCCATCATTCTATACAAGCTAGGTGCCACAGTGTCACCATTTGTTCTATTCTAGCTGAACTAAAAGCATAGTAAGTAAAATAGGATAATTTATACATACACCAAAATATATTTTTTCTTTATTTTAACACCATGATCAAGGCTGTAACTTTCAGTTAAGAGAATAATAATAATTTTTAAAAAATAAAATTGTTTATCTTTCTTGAAAATATATTTGGCAATAAAGTGCAGTTGTGTGGTTCTTTGGTTTAGGCATAACATACAGAATTCCTTGGTTTTATATGTTAGTAATCTCTGAGGCATCTATCAAAAACAATAAGGAGTCTGAAGGAGCACTACATTCATCTTGCTACCTAATATTAATTAAATAACTTTCCTAAATATAATAAATGTATCTATATATGTGTCTTTATGTATGTGTTTGAGTACATGTGCAATTGTATCTGAGTTTAAATGAGAATCTTTTTGTTCAGAAAGCAGCCTACCTTCAAAGTCACTGGCTGAGAATACAGCTGAGTTATACCAACTGTCTAACAAATAACATGCTAAATTGTATGTTCTTTTGTTCTTAACAATTCCTCACATTTATAACAAGACTATCACCATAGCTGATGAATATCTGTCGTATCGAATATGTTTTATATGTAGTGAAAGTGTGTATTTTGATACCTCCTTTTTTCCACCAACGTTCTATCCTTGCATCATAATCACATTGTCATCAGCAGATTCCACATTACGAGCTCCATTGAATCTCACTGTCCCAATCTGCACACTGTATCCAAATATTCTGGCCAACCTTGTGCAGAAATATATGTTTTTCTTTCACATGCACAGCGATATTTTCAAAAGTATTACAAAGCCAACATATAAAGTCTAGGTCTTGATCAGAACCTCTGTACAGGCTTTCTAGACAACCTTTTGTGCAGATATATCTCCATATATTTAATTCCATTCCATTTCCTTAGCCAGCAAATAAATATTCTAGTATTCAGTAAAAGTAAGTTAAACAATCTAGTATTGAGTGGTTTAGAAACACATATGTTCTCTAAGTATCTACATACGTGCCCACTGAAATGTGATACAATATTATATTTTATGCACTAAGAAATTTTGAATTTCAATATTAAAATGATGAGAAGTCCTTGTGAATAACTGATATTTCAGCACAGCCAAGCCTAAGACTGAATAAAATTAGACATGTATTAGCTCACCTCTGGACTTAACAGAGATTGTTTAAAGTACCTTCTTGGAGAGTTTGGTAACAGCATAGGGAAAATTTTAATAGGTTTTGTTAAAGAAATATATTTCAAAAACGTGTGTTCTCATCATATTTTCTTGTAGAAAATTTATTTTTTTTTAAATCTCATTTATTTTGCTGTTATAAAATTTATCTGAACATGGTTGTCTTCTCAAGGCACATGTTCCTTCACATTTTTTGTTGTTTGGATTCTCATATAATGTTAGAACAGTAACTTTAAAAGTGTTTTATAGAAGGTTTCATTTTTTATTTTGGAAGCTGGTTTTAATGCTTTCTTTGAAAGAATCAGTCAGTACAATATAAAAGATAAAATGGTTTAATAAAGTTTTTATTTTATACTCTTTAGTGCTACTTTAAAGCTGAATATCCATTCATTACAAAGAACTAGACAATATTTCTCAGTTGAAAAAGACAAGTGGTATAAAATACCAGTGGCTGGCTACAGAGAGTTCTTTATGGATCAGTAATTTCTTCACAACCAGGCTTCTAATGGGCCATCACAGAGGAATCTGTTTAACTGTATCACAGGCTAATCAGACATGGCATCTGTCAAATGTGTCTGATTCAGCTCTAATAACTGACAGAGTACATATCAGGACACACAGGTTGACCAGTTAACAACAAAATAAAGTTGAAATCGTACTGTATACTGCTAATAGACACAAAAGCATAGAGAGAGCTGTAATGTATGAAAATATAGAGTTATTTATAAAAGTACACTTTTTTGATTACTTTGACAATAAAAATACAGACTACTAGCTAAACTTTACGTTAATACCATTGGTCTACTCTCTGAAAGGAAGGATGTTTCCTCTTGCGTGATTTGCTGAGGGCATACAAACAAAACATGGGGAAAGAAAAATGGGAAGCTAAGACTGAGTGACTGTTCTGTAAGAATAAAACTAGCAGTGTTATCTCAAAAGAAGAAGCTACTTTAAATGTCCTTTTGTTGTCCATTTTTGGTCAAAAAAACCAAACCAAACCAAACCAGAAGCATATCTAGGAAAGCGTATTAAATAGATGAATAAACAGATTAATTCTGCAAAAAAATAACTGGTGCAATTTACTTTTCTCAGTTCTGCTCTAAAAGCCTGCCAGTGTATCTGTGTTCGTTAGGCCAGGAGTTGTTCTGTGTATGTGAATCTTTCTGCATCTCCTGAAGCATTTACATATTTTTTTTTTTTTCTATGTTTTGTTGACAACCTATGGAAATACACAGATATATGGAATTTATCTGGAATTAGTAATGGTGAAAACTTTCATTTTCCATGTAGCTGGAGTGTAATTATAGCATCTCTCAAAAAAACCCCAGCTCTCTGACTATCGGATTCTGCCAATAGACCTTAATCCTGACTGTGACTGACCATCTCTAGAGGGGATATGTCTTTTTTTAAGTCTTCAAGCACATTTAGGCACTGGTCTTTCTGCTTCTGTTACCACACAAGGGTGCCAATTAATGTCATTTGCAACGTGCAGTCTTGTCCATTAGAAATAGAACTAAACCTGGTAAATCATTTCACACAGGCATTGAATAGTCGTCAGAGGGTAACACTTTCTGTCACTACTGATCTGGTACAGGCATGAAAAAGTGACCTAGAGGTGTAATGCTCTATCTTTTTACCAGCTATATGGGATGTCTATCCTATTTAACATTAATTATTTACTTTTGTATTGCACTTCTTTCTCTTTGTTCTGGAAGAAATGCCCTCGGTCTTCAGCAATGCTTGAAACAACTGATCTATTTTATTTTTAAATGCAATATTGGGCCTGCATGTTAGAGGAAAGAAAGCTAAGTTAAGCATTCTTCTTCCACATATATACATAAAGTACTAATTTTCTCTATTTTTCTGTGTTTCATTCTGTTACCCTTTCTTTTTTTCCTATTCTCAGGATATGAGAAAGTGTCAGGATAAAAACCATATAGCATCTGAGGGGATGAGACCATTTGACTGGGAGGATTGTAGTTCAGGATTCTGACTTTATTTGAAGCAAAACTTTGACATCTTGATCTTCTAGTGTAATATGCTAGGAAACCAGAATAAAAATGTGGGTGGTGTGTGAAAAATCTCTGGGATGAGATAGCTAATTCCACTCCTCACTTGTTACCATTGTAGCAAGTCACCTCATTGTGTTTCAGCACTTCAGCAGCTCAGGACGCATCCTACCCATTTTAAGCATTTGCAAAAGCTCCTTTTGGTATTTAAAGCTCTATTGATTATTGTTTAAAACTTTAAAAGAGAGACAGACAGAGGAGGGGGTGGGAAGAGAGAACTTGTAAGAACCAAATTTGACATAAAGACGGGGAAATATGTTAGGTTTTGAATTGCATCACATTGACATGTTTTGAATTGACTTCATTTGAATCGGAGTAAGTTGATCTTTACATAGTAAAGATTGCAGAAATATTAAACTGAAGGTTGATTTCCTGGAGGTCAACTCATGAAAGGCTGTTTCATACACAGATTTTAGACAGGGTAGAGGAGTTCATCTAGGATTATTCTCCCATTCACACATGCTTAACTTCTGCCTACACATATCTTAAAGAGGAACTGACACAATCTTTCATCTTTCTTCTGGTCTTCACAGATATTCCTAGAAGCCCTAGGGACATACATATGCAATATAGTTCCAAATCTTGTATTAAGAATGGCAAGGATCCTTGGATCATCTTAATTTGCATTGACTACAGGACCTGGAGGAATATATGCATCCAAAAAGACTTTTGATTTCTCCAAACCAAGAATTATGCCCTTACCCAGGACCTAAGGAGTCAGGAGTGGGATTTAGGTCTGCCAACAAGATGCTGTCAGTTTCTCATGTTAAGGAAAAACATTAAGAGTTTAGGACCACCTTGTCATTTATTGTAAAATACTAATTATATTAACATAAGGAATAAATAATGATAATTATGGTGATAATAATAAGCAGTTATCAAATCAGGTCTCCGTTGTCATGTCTTTCACTTTCTTTGTGATTTATTTCTGTTAAATGATTCCTATTTGCGAGGTGAAAAAGGACACAAGTGTTACTAGGTTGTACTGATGGAATGCTAGTGTCACCATAACTACGAAGCCACATCTTCAACATCTTCGAAGAAAAACAGGAGATTACAGCAAAAGTACAAGCCCGTACTTCAAAAGAAAAAGCAAAGGATGATTTCAGAGACCACAGAGGTATAAACGTAAATCGCAAATAAGTAATTACTAATAAATGCAACTTTGAGAGCTGGGTAGAGGCCACTAAACATAGAAGTGTGGCAAAGCCTATTGAAGATACATGTGATTGATGGTATAAATGGAATAATCTTTAGATTGCTTACGAGACAAAAACAAGAACAAAAAATCAAACTAAATGCAGAGATGCCTCTTTTCTTCAGAACTGTGTATACAAAACTTATCAGTTTGATATCCTGTACAGATACTCAGCTATCACTTTGTTATCAAGGGAAATGTACCTCCATGTCTTGTACTGGTACTGCTACCTCACCTTTGAGGCTCAGTTGTAATTGGCATATGACTCAATCTATGTCACACCTTTATGGCAGGAATATCTTCATCAGCCTTTTAGGTAGAGTTCAGTGTCTTTGACGGTGAAGCAAACCAAACCAGACAAATGGATTCTGGTCAAAACTATTATTCTGTTTAAATTCTATTTTCCATGTCTAAAAAGTATGTAATTATCTATCTACATTGCTATGAATATTTATTTGGTTAGTATACACAGAAATACATCGTAACAGAACTATAGAACAGAAAAAAATCATCAAAGGTGTTACTGTGGCTTAAGAAGTTATCCAATAAGTCACCAACTATGTGTGTTTTTCATCTTGTAGCAATATAAAAGAATGTAAATTCGCTTACAAGTAAGCCCTTTGATATTTTATATTTAGTGATGTTTCTTAATTTACATATACAGTAAACCAAGAAAGTACAGACAGGTATCATGATTGACAAATGGTGACCTGTTTAGCAACAATAATTTCACAAATATCTAAGTCCTATCTCACATTTAGATAGTATAATTAAGATTTACCATCTCAGGAAGTAATGGGGTCATTACAAGCACAAGCATAGCTAAATTTTACTTGTGCTCTTTTTCAGGGCTGTTTAGACAGAAACATAGAGAATGTAAGCATATCTGTTTTGATGTTGCATAAGATAATGTGTCACAATTTTCTGTTGTTTAAGATTCCTACTGCATTTTATGAGATTTTTGAATGTCAAAGTATTTCTACGAACTGAAAAAAAAAAAAAAAAATTAAAAAAATCCTCTTTTTGACAAGTCCTCCAAATTTGGCTTTCCTACAATTTGACCATCTGTTTGTGCTGGACCTGGATTTCTGTGATACTGGCAATGGCCAATACTGTCTCAGGTGGTGAATGGAAAGGAAGAAATGGTGACATATGGTAGTAGGATGCTCAATTCAGCTGAGAAAAAAACAAATTGTGCTACATAAAAGCAATTACAGTTTATCTTTTACGTACTAAACATACAGAATGACATTTTAAATATTTTAGTGACTTACATTTTTTAAGGACTTAATAAAAATTAGCTAAAAGTCTTCAGGCTAAACCAGACAAAAACTGTGTTTGAATCTGCATTCTGAGTTGGTGAGTAAGAAAAACATTTGTGCTGTCAGTTTAGTTCATGAACTTGGGTCTAATAAAGAATGTTGAAAGTTTCCCTTGATAGTCAACAGAGATACCTCAAAAAGGACATTTAGAGCACCTAAATTGAGTTACAGATGCTTCTTTATGTGCTTTAAAATACTCTTCATAGTCTTTGAAGTAGAGAATTTTAAATATTTTTATATTCTCACAAGAAGATATAGCTGTTGTTAAATCTATACTTTTTGGCTATCTACAATTTTTGGGAGCAGCATACGGAAACAGGCTTTTCAAATGACTAAAACAGACAGCCAGTGTGGTGAAATTTCAGAGAAACAGTTTTACCTTCCATGTTCTCTATAGCTGACAAGTTCTGCATAGCAATACAGATCAAGAACATCTTTTTTTGGTTGAGCACTGTGTTTTCTTCTGCTGAAGTTAAGATAAATGATCTTTCTTTCTATGAAATATTCACTCCTCTGATACTCCATCAGTCAAAACAAACCCTTTCCAGACACTGGTGCAGTCATTCAGGTTTGTATATGTTACAGTCTAAATAACGTGCAGAGAAGTCACACACCTTGCCAAGCAGGAAAAAAAGAAAGAAAGAGAAAGAGAAAAAGAATTCCTGCACAAAGAAGAACAAGAGCAAAAAATTATTTCTACACCCCCTTCCCCTCCCAACCCCCACATTAAAGGTGTGGAAAAAAGAACTGTTCAAGGCACAATCTCTTTTCCATAGACAACTTCTGAAAAAGGTTAATCTTCTTAATACATAAGTGCTGTAACTAACACATAATTATGATTTCCTTTCCATATATTTTGTATAGTGTTTTAAGTTTAGGTTTTCTGATGAAAAGGCCCTATGGATACAATAGATTCAAATACCTGCAATATTTTAAGGGTTGGGTTTAGGGCTCAGTACAATGAAGTGGAATTACATTTAATTACTGATGTGCAGCCATTCAGTTCAGCTAATTATGATCCCTGGAGTTTAGTCATCATATGTAATTAACTTTTACTTTCACAAAAGCTTAATGTGCTGCAATAGCAGCAATGGCTGTGAATGTTACACTTCAGGATTACTGACAGAATTCAAAATGGATTCTAAAAGACAGTTTTTCTCACTAAGTGTTGATATAGCCATCTGCTCTAAAACAATGTAAATTTGTTTTAATAGGAGCATAGATATAATCATCTATGGGGTTTTTTTTGTTGTTTTTTTTTTAATTTCACGGTCACAGTAACCACAGTATAAACAACTGAGAGAATAATTCAGCCCCAGACAAGCGATCATAATCTATTCAAATAAACATAGCAAAAAGACTGATGAGCAATATTTGAAAGGCCAGCTGGGTTTTCTTTTTTTTGTTTTGTGTTTTTTTTTTTTTAACGAACATCTTTCAAACCACTGCAATTACCAAAGCTCGATTTGTATCTCTAGACTGTCTTAGTAGTAACTATGAAATATAAAGGTCCATATACAGCTATTTACCAAACATAATGGTTTTGTAGGAAGCACGTTCACTACCTCATGTATGTTTAGTCAGCTTTTACTGATCTTTCTTTCAGAAAAGGGAAAATAGATCTATGTTCTTAAGTCATTGTATCCAGTTACACCAAGATCTCATGTTATGCTTAGCAAGCCAATTACAGTATGTCTATATAGTGCAATACAGTAAAATGCAGGAATATACCAATTGACTGAGTGAATGGGTGAGGATACCGAAACACTGTCACAGTTTTGGTGAAACTTTCTAATGAGGCTAAAATAATTTCTCTCTCAATAGAGTTAGGTTACCTGTTAGCAGCATGCTATCACATATACACCAAACAGGTGTATTCAGTATAATCCTGGAGAACCCAAAACACATACTCATATTCTTTATTTTTTATATTTGAAAGGGTTACCGATGAACAAGAAATTGATTTTAGCAGTGTTGATGGAACTGGCAGACCTCAAGCTCAGGCAGGGGAGGCAACAGGCACTTGGCCTAAGGCAGGAGCTGAAACCAGCTCAGCCCCACTCCAGCTGAGGTGAGCCCAGGCCATTCCTGAAACTGCACTCTCTGGTCAGGTGTACAGATCCTTATTTAAAAAAAAATAGAAAAATCATTTTTACCAGGCTACAATGTAGTAGCTTCATTGCCTCACTGCATGAGGAATTCTAGGCTGACAAAAGAGATTAGTCCTAACTAAAGAAAAAAACATATGAAGAAGGTGGTTATAAAAATAAGATACTTTTATGAACTTTTAATAAGCCATTGGACAATTTTCACAAATGCAAGACAACATAAATTATGCCAAAGACCAGGAACAATGGTCAATGTCAGCAGTATGATAGAAATGATAAAAAGTTTTAAAGTTTCTGAAAAACTCTGGCGCTCTTTAAGTAGTCTAGCCACAGCACAGGAAATCCAGATAATTCAAAAAACCGCAGGATAAAAAGGTTAAACTAAAGTTAGGTGTCATTTACTTGAAAAAATGTTCTTTGCATATTTGTACTGTTGAAGAGTTATGTTGGAGATGAACTAAAATTCTACTGAGAATAAACTAAAATTGTGCTTTGAGATGTTTTCCCTTTCATAGCAGAGTCTCATTCATTTTGAAAATCCTATTTGCAGGTGCAATGGAGGAATTTAACTGAAAAAGTTATACTGCATACAAATGCATTTATTTAAAATCTTATTACATTATTTAGAATTTATTTTAATAGTATTTGTAAGCATTTCAATAGAATTATTTAAAACTCACTTCTGTAAGTTATTTTTGTGTCATCACAGCAAGTCTTTCAAACTCCTTCTAGAAGGCAGAACTTGTCTGTCAGTCAGTTGGATGAATCATACACCACAAATCTTCAAAATCAAAATTAGGGACACCATTTTAATGTGAACATAATTAAATATTAGAGCAAACATCCAGTATCCTCCATATTTCTAGAGTGATTTTACATGTCTGGATTACTATAGAGTTATCTTTTGTAATATGACCTCCTTCAGCCAAATTGCATTGTTTTGTTAATATTGAACCCTAAGATGTCAAGTTCAGTACAGCTATAAACTGACAAGAATAGGCGGCCTTAGGCAAGTAGCAAGTCAGATCAAATCTTTATCACTTTTCTCTAGTCATAAGTGCAAAGAATCTGTGCAACTATGATTTGGTCCTTGGAAAAATCTCAGTAGATACTTTGCTTTTCTTGTATGTCATGTTGTGAGACCTCACTAGAATTAAGTAGTCAGTTAGCAGTATTCATGTAGTTTTACTGTTGCCAACCTCAAGTGCAAACAAGTTCAAATGTGGGTTTTAGTGGCTAAGATGCTCCAATAACAGACACAAGTAGATTTAACAAGTACAAATTTCAATTAAGGTTGTCTTTGCATTGATTAGGGGATTTTTGCTTACTTGATCCCTGACAACCAATTATTGAATTTCAGATACAGACAGGATGTAGAGCAAAGCTGATATATCCCATATAAAATCAATTGTCGTATTACAAATAGTATACGTGCTGATACTTGCTTCAGCTTTTCGAAAATTATTTTCCTCATTTACCTATCTAATTCCCATAACGAGCTTCTTAAATGGAGTAAAGCAGTTCAAGGGTAGATTAATCTGATGCTCAGAGAAATGACCTGTTAGTCATCTCCTTGAGGTATGTGCAGATCAATGTATTCCCGCTCTTTTATGTTTCCTTATTCCTTCACAACTGTTGTGTCCAAATCACTGTTGTATTAAAATAATTCTCAGCCTTCTACCTTACAGCCTTCCACCAAATGTATTATATGTGTTTCAGGTAAAATTATCCCAAGTGTACCGATCTGCATTTTCCAATGTGAATATCATCTTCCTTTTTTCCTAAAGCAAATTTAAATCATTCTGTCTTTATACAACATCTCACCTGGATGAGCATGTGGAACTCCCTCTCAACTTGAACTCTATTAAATTACTCATTACTCCAAGATTCTGAATGGCAATATTAGTTTATTTGTGACATTAGTTTAGAATAGTGGCTGAGGCTATTAAGGGAAGCCTCTGTTGCACAACTGAGGTGAGACTGGGACACACCTAGGTATTAAAACTTCTGAGGCTATCCTGAGCCTCATAGTTGTGTGCAGGCTTAATGTTATAAGTATTATGCTTAAAACCTGAATTCCATTTAACATCTGTTGAATCTTAACACATATCAATGCTGCTCTAAACTGTTATTTTATGCATTTCAAATGGCTGTATGAAATCAGTTGTGGTGTTGACCACATGCTCATATGACTTAACCTTGCCAGTTTGGCGAGCTTTAGTGGACCTTAGACATTAAACCTGAGAAAACTCTCTAAACCTGCTCAAATACTGTATTAATGTAATAAATGTACAGGACAGAAGGTATTCCTTTCTAATCCAGTCACTACCATTCCATATCCTGTTCTGCTTATAACCGACAGTGTACCAACTAGTGCAAGACTTGGTGCTGCTTTCTCATCACATTCTCTAAATAAAATGTAGTGGCTTGTTTAGTTTCTGCTTTATTAAATGAATTGTTATCTAATAAGCTTACTAGTTCTCTTATAGCAGTATCAGAAATTGAAGTAATATTGAGTAATTCTAGAATTAGCCCTGGGAAGTGGTACTTGAATGTTGCTCTCTGTTCTGTCAGTCACTATAGTAGTAAATCCTGAACTGTATTTATTTTCTTTGTTGTTCAATATCTATCTGTTAAGGCAGTTCTCATATAATATTTACCATCCTTAATGGCTTAGACCTTCCACCAATAATATATGTCCTCAGACTCTTTCTAACTTTTCCATGAGTGCTATTGATTTCTATAGACTTTTTTGTGATTGCACAGTTTTATTTTCTGTATTTTGTCTAATATTTACCAAATTACATTACTTTTTAAATTCAGGATTGAATATTAGCTACTTTAGACAACTACACTTGGAAAGTGGAAAAACATGATGCAAAACTTATTTTGGGGTGGTTCTTTCAACTCATACTATTTTACATGTAAGTATCTTACCCTCTTACCTGCCTGGGCCAGAACTGGTCGTATTTCAGGCCATCAGATAGGCTTACTATCTTTCTGTATCACATTGCTACTGCTATGCATTGTTTGTATGTGTGCAGTCTTGTTTACAGGCTTGTCTTCTGTGTCTCCAGAGATGTCTGAAGTCTTAAATGACAAAATTTGAGGTCACACTTTATTGAACAAATCTTCAGTAATTACCTCCAGTAGACCCCTTGCATCAGCAGCCATCAACAATCTAATGAGCTAAGTGGTATTGAATGGTCCTACATAAATGCAAAGGAGAAAAGTTTGGGCTAATTTGTTAACTTTACTAATTAAAAGTGATTGTTTTTCCTTAGTTTCAAATACCACCAATATCTCAGTACAAAGATATTCTACTTTAACTAAACTCTGGGATTAGCAAGAATAGTTTCTATCAGTTTCCACAATAGCATTTTAAATTAAACTTGATGGGAAAACTATACAGGACTCTTTTGTCTAACAAAACCTGTTAGACAGGGAGTTGAAGTGTGTAAATGAACACTAACACTAGTATAGAAATGACAGGACTTGAAGACTGGCAGTATTATGTGAATTATATCTTAAAACCCACTATATTTTTCACTTGGTGGGTACCATGTTCAAGTGAAGATAGTCCTGGGCATTTGTATTGCGTCTGGATGGGATGGAGCTAACTTTCCCCGCAGAAACCCTCGTAGTTTTCTGCTTTGTATTTGTAGTTAATATTTTTGCTAATACACCAGTGTTTTGGATACTGTTGAGCAGTGTTTGCACAACATCAAGGTTGTCTCTCCAACCTTCCTCCTCCTGTAAAGGCCAGTAGGCTAGGTCTGGGCAAGTGGTTGGGATGGGACATAGCCAAGACAGTTGACCCAAAGTGGCTGGAGGGATTATCCATACCATATGATATAATGCACAACAATAAAAGCTAATAGAAAGGGAGGGGAGGGTATTTATTGTTAAGGTGTTTGTCTTCCAAAGCAACCAATATGGCTACTGAGACTGTACTTCCCAGGAAGTAGCTGGACTTTGCCTGCTGATGGGAAGTAGACAATAAATCTTTCTGCTTTCTCTATTTCCACCCATGGCATTTTCTGTTCTTTATTAAACTACCTTTATCTGGATCCATGAGTTCTTAATCTTATTTTTTCCCTCTGTCCCTCTGAGGAGGGTGAGCGAGAAAGTGGCTTGGTGGGCACCTGGCAGCCAGCCATTGTAAACCCACCACAGCATTTCACAAGCACAACCCTTTCTGTTGACCAGCTATTAGACTGATTATATGGATATCGCTGTATTGGCAATGCCATCTGTCCGGTGAGGTGTAAAACAAAACACATGAGCAACTGTGATCTTTAGAGATCAAAAGGACATTTCAGTGAGAACAAAATCCTCATTCTGGCAAAATTCCATCCCAGACAATTATGTTTGAACTGCCTAAATTCCCCCTATAATTTTAACTGCATATGAAATTGTACTTTAGTTCCCATCCGAATTGTTACTGTATATTAAGGGGCGAACACCTTATTTTACCCAGTTGCAACTGGAGTTATAAAGGAACATACCATATTATAGTGCTATATCTTAATTAATTAATATTAAAATCTCGAATAATTTCAAAAGAGTATACTGCTTGGAAGCACAAAATATTCTCAGTGACCCTGGAGAACATTCACTGAAATTGGTTTCTATGTGGATAACAATTATTTTGAGTCTTTTCCCTCTACAATGCAAAGATGTTGTTCAGGAGCCAGCCAATATAACAATAGGATCCCAACACTAACTTACCCCTGCAGAAACAGCCTTTGGGATCATACTGGCCTGTGCTCCACACAGAAAGTTTGTGAGGGCAGCCTCACAAAGTGGAGATGCAGAGCTCACAGCATCCTCTGGACTTGTCCATGCTAGCACAAGCATGAGCAACCTGAAAGGCAGCTGTGTACACAGGAGTGGGTGGAACAAAGAGTAAACTATTGGCGGGTACCTCAGAGCAGTACAGGTGTTAGGATAATACACATTTCATATCCATTGCAGTGAGATTCATACAACCTTTACGTGCAAGCATAGCCAAATGAAAACTTCCTAGCCCTACACCTGGCTATAATCTAACTCTGGCCACAGGAAAATAGATACTGCCCTATTTACAGGCAAAGCGGAGAGCATGCCATCCTATTGCGATGTGTTCCCCCAGCGGTTTCATTGCAAAAGCTGGATGGGTGTCTACTTTGCAAAATAATGCTTATGTCTTCCTCAAGGTGTTAATAAAACAACAACAAAAACAAATCTGTGACGTTTTGAATTGTTATTGACAACTAGAGTAACAGATGCATCTTGTTTCTTACTCAAGATTGAAAAACTTCTTGAAAAAATAGGCATTATCACTGACATCTCAACATGTAAAAATTCCAACTAGATTCAGAATAATATGTGAATGTTGCATTAGAAATCATTCGGATTTCCTACATTTGCTTTATTTGGGTTTTATTTATCTTTAGCTCAATTACAGTAAAAACCAAGAAGACAAAATGAAAGTGGTTGAGCATGGGCCCAGAGAGGCTGTGGAGTCTTCATCCTTAAAGAAATTCAAGACTCAGCTGGACAAGGCTGTGGACAACCCCCTCAGCTGACCCTACTGTGAACAAGGCTTTGACTGGACCACCTCCTGTGATCCTGGACAACCTCAGTAATTCTGTGACATTAAGGTAAGGTAAGGTAAGGTAAGGTAAGGCAAGGCAAGGCAAGGCAAGGCAAGGCAAGGTAAGGTAAGGCAAGGCAAGGTAAGGCAAGGCAAGGTAAGGCAAGGCAAGGCAAGGTAAGGCAAGGTAAGGTAAGGTAAGGTAAGGTAAGGTAAGGTAAGGTAAGGTAAGGTAAGGTAAGGTAAGGCAAGGACTGGTGCCAAGGTTTGGGCTTAGGCCCAAGCTACAGTCCCTTAGCCATCTTAGTGGCTCTTTGCTGGACTTGGAGGGACACTGGAGGGATGAGCACAGCACCAGAAAAAAAGGAGTAGACACCAGGAAAGTCTGTATAGCAATTTTAATTGCATAACTAATAAGAACGTTGTCTCAGAGATAACTTAGACTGTTAGACTATTGAAATGTTAACAAACCATAAATTGTCAGTTCCACACTAAAGATGTGTTCTGTTTTTCCCATAAAAAAATTTGGATTGTAACACTAGCTTTATCACTGCCAATCCTTTCACCTAAAGATGTCTCTCTTGTCTTAAAGTCATGTTATTCCAGAAGACATTTTCAGTCACTACTGTTTCAATTTACTAAACTCAGTCATCTCAGTACTGCGTAATCCTCCACTCTTTGTTTTTGTTGTTTTTTTTTTTTCCACAATGTCAGTCTTCTTTCCTTCTGTTTCACAGTTATTCCCTCATGTGTCATTTCCTGCACTTTGTTTTCGGCCTCAGCAATTAGTTTCAATTTTCCCACTTTATTGCACAATCTGTGTATTAGATTATAAACATAGTATTATCTTATACGGGTATAAATTCCTTTGATCATGTCAGGCTTCCTAGCTCCTAGTCAGTGTTACTTACACATACTGCTTTCACTTACTCTTTTTTTCACAGCTAAATCTAAATTTGCCTGGTTTCCATCCCACTAATACACTAGATGTGGAAAAAAATCCTAATATCGTGCTTTGACTTCCTAATAGAAATTTTCTTTAATTAATTGTGTTCATTTAGCTCTCAGAAGTATATTTCCTTAATAATTGAAATGGACTCAGTTCCTCAAATATACCTCTCAGCCCAAGAATAGCATCTTGTAACAGTGGTTTGTATATTACCATTCTCTGCAGCAGATATTTTCAAAATCTTGCTCTGCCTTTACCTTCTGTAGGAACATAAAAAATCATACTAAATGTCATCAGAGCCTCCATTTCTTGTGGTCTTTCTGTGATTCTGTATTATCAATTTTTATCTAATTTTGTTTTTTTATTCTCTATTGAGAAGTATTTTAATTGCAAATCTTCATACCTAGATGATTTGTGAGGCTAGTAAGTTGCTGTCTCAAAGGAAGAGAAAATACGAACTGAATCAAAACAAAGTTTAAACTAGAAAGGAAAACGGAAGCCTCTTGAGCAAAAATAATAAAAATAATTTAATTCTTATGGCAATCAGGCATCTAGCGACATTGACAGCAATCACAGAGTGGCAAGCATGGAAAAACAGATTGTGAGGTAGTGTCATAATTTAGGTGGCTTCAAGCAAACTATATCTAGCAAAATTAATCTTGAAAAAGAAGTGCTTGTAACAGAGATGTGAACAGTTATTTTTGAGGAAATGATGAAAAATAGATGAGATTCTAGAAAACAGCATTTGTTGCTAAAATGAGTAGAAATTGTGAATTATAAACTCATTTTATTTTTTTTTTATTCTGTCCTCAGAAATTCATGGAAAAAAATATGTGCTCATACAGAAGAAACAAACTCTATATCAACCAGTATAGATTAGTCAGGAAAAAATCATATCAATACAATTTAATTTTGTTCTATGGCAGACTGGCAAGGTCGAAGGTTGAAAGATAATTAGGAAATATTGTATGCTGTGACCACAGAAAAGCTTTTAACACAGCTGTACTTGATATCTGTAAGAAAACTAAGAGAAAATGGAATACACATTCATAAATGCCTGCAAGACTACTTGGAAAAACATACCATACTATTATCAAAGGGTTCTTTACCTCCTGAAGATGAGAAAGGTGACATTTTCTGCTTGCCTATCTTGGACAACAGTTACTAAGTTTTTTTGTTCATAACCTAGGAAATTAAATATGTAGGCCTTTTATTTTGCAGATCACTTTTATCTCTCTAAGCTTGAGAGCCTGAAAGCCACAAAGGATAGGGTAAGAATACAAAACCATCTTGATAATTTCAAAATATCTGAACAAAAAAATATTTAAATCAATAAATATATTTAGAGAGAAATAATCACATGGGCCAACTGGGGAGGATCCACGATAACTAAATGTAGCAAACTGGAAAATTTGAGCTCTAATTTCTAGCAAAGCTTATTTCATATTGAATGTCAAAAACAATTTTATGATTGTTTACTTAATACTGATTATTGTGCTGTGCTTGCTTTACGCAATCTATAAGTTTCATCTAAGCTTCATATATGCAAAGATGCATAAATCACTGTTTTTTAAATGGAAAATTAATATAGTGAACATTTAGAATTATTTATACAAAGTTGGTGGGTTTACTCAATACTTGAACTTTTGTATGAGAATTTCTAGAATTCTGGTCATCCATACGACAGAAGCTGTCTGGATGTCATGGAAATTGATAAAAGTTAACAGATTTTTATTAGACACTTGAAAGAACACTGCAACCCTATGTGCTTTTTGGCTGACTGTCTACAGTCCAGGAGATAATGAAAAATGTCTTATCTTTTAGACTTAAGGATTCTTCATGAGAGAACGAATTTATTAAAATAAACTTATGTGGAAATAAAGGGTTTCTATAGAGCTTTACAATATTGGGGTTTTTTTTAAATTTACACATAAATTGGTGGAGTAAATTTGTATGATTCAAGACAATACCAAACATTAATTTCCTTGGTTCAATTTCATTCTAAACTAGCAAGCACTTAACACTGTCAGCCCTTGTGCTTTTAACTGAATAAAGGTCAGATAATCAGACATCGGAAAGGACAGCTCATTCATCATCCTTTGATAAATGTGTCAGCAGCTAATCTTTAGCAGTGGATGATAACACCACACAATGAAAAGTTAATGGATTCAAAGCACTGAATTTACCACAACAAGGATGTAATGATGCTGTAAAGCAGAAAGTTCAATTTTATTCCATATTTTATATGAAATTATATAAGTAGCTAAAAGCATTAATTACCACAATCTAAACATTATTCTGATAAATTGTCGTCCACAAAGATCACGACTGATCTTGATAAGAAATCATAATTGTAGGACTTACTAAAGTATTATTTCAACAAAAAATTGTAGGATTTCTATCCCATCAAGCTAATTACTGAAGGCTCGCAAGTTTAAAAATTGTTAAATGTTTCTTACTACAAGTTGATGTATACCATTTTAGTAGCACATATTCTTTTGTATGTCTCATTTATTAGTAAACTCAAATAAAAGCTAGTCTAGTCACCTGAGACCTACAGCTGAGACTGAGAGTATAGGTGTCTGCCTTAGGTTGCATCTTGTTAGCCCTATGCACATGTTTCTAAGGCATTTCAAATGACTGGACACAGCCATTTAGAAACTGTTTATTTATTTTCTCAAAACTTTAGGAATCTAGTTGTTATTTTATTTAATCTGATTTTCTAAGTATTATAAAACATAAGAAAGAGTAGTGATGAAGGTAGAAAATAAAGACAAATGGTACACAAGAGTTACTAGATTATGGTATTCCTTCAATTGACTCCAGAAGAAAAATGTCTAACTTATAAGTTTATATTAATTGAGGAACAGAGAAGGCAAGTCTCTACCTCCCTTTGCCTTCATCTTCTCTGTCTCTCCAGAAGTCCATAATGGAATCACAATGCAGAGATATAGTCGATTATGTTTTGCTAGAACTCAGCATGGTTAGAACTATTAAAGTTTATTGGTCTACTGTTAACACTGGAGAGCCTTGGAAACTAGAGCCAGAGCAGATGCAGGCGGCGTTCAAGCAAGTACCTTGTATTACTTTGGGTTCTGTTGGGATTTACAACTTTTGGGAAGGTCCCACGCAGGGCAGGGGAGATAAAAGAGACGATATCTTACACTTCACTGATAAAAACCCAAATATGGCATGCTCTATATCAGTTTTGCAAACTCACTGTTATGATATTTGAGTCAAACAACAGAGTGGGAAATTCTTTAACATGTGCTGGTTTGACTGAAAAAAAAAAACAAACCCACACTTACAAAAAAATAAATAAAAAAAATAATAAAAAAAAAATAAAAATAAAAATAAAAATAATAACTCCAGCAAACAAACAAACAAACAAACAAAAAACAAACAAGAAAATATCATTATTGATAATAATTTTTTTCTACCAGGTAGTGTAACTCAAACTTTTCATGTATGTAGAAAAGCAGGCTTAATACTTTTTACAGTTAAGTCAATGATATGAATGATAGAATATATTTTCTTAGAGTGGCATGTTGTTATTATTCAAGAGTCAACATTTCAAACGCTTCACCATAGTAGCTATTAGAGTCCCAATAACAAAGTTCTGTATCTTTAGAATAAACATTTATATGAAAATTTGTACCTGATATCTGGATCTACTCATTAAGATCAAATGGACATAATTGGATTAAAGAAATAATAATACAATAAAAACTAGTAAATAATTAATAATCACACATATACTCCACAAGGCTTTGGAAGAGCAAAACAAAATTATTGCATAATCGATTTTTTTCTCTTTTCATGAGTATTATACAGTTGGACTTCATTTTTTGTCTCTATCTCAAGTACTTAATTAAGTAATTAGACAATTTTCTTGTAATTTTTTCTTAGAAAATAAGTTAAGAACATGTAATTCCACAGGGAATAGTTTGTGTTATAATGACTGAATATCAATTCTGAGTATTTTTCTTATGATCTTTGTCTTTGCTCTGCAATTTTTTGTCAAGTCCAGGATCTCAGATTATTAAAAAAAAAAAAAAAAA